>PVJO010011315.1:0-60280 GCA_004026905.1 Hystrix cristata
AATCATATATCCTGATCTTAGTTCTTCTTTCTTTCAGGATGTTTAATTAAATGTTACCTTTTCATTTTTAAAATCTCTACTACTAATTTTTAACTTGGTTTGTGTTGAGTAAAAGTTAAATCATACACTGCAAGGTGTAGGAAGATTTGTTTTCATGAACTCAATGATATAGATTTGATTACTAAGTTTGAACTGTTAACTGTCTAACAATCTTAGACTTGTGGCTTTCTTTCTTCGATTTGTTTGTTTTGCTTTTACTTCTATGCTACACTAGTTTGCCATGTAGCAATTGCACTGTGCAATATTACAATAAGGACTGGGAAAATTTTTATGGATGTAATGTCTATTACAGTTTGCGATAGTATTTCTCTCTAGTTCTCAGTGATTTAAATGTGACCAAGCCTTCTGTACTTTGTCACAAAAAGCGGGTTTTCCAGGTGACTATTTTGGTGAGTGTCAAAATAAGAATTTATGGTGTATTACTGTTGATTCACTTTGAATTAAAATATATATATTGCAGCAAACAGCTTGTTGACGTTTTTTTTCCAATCTAGTACCGCTTACAAGGTAGAGAAGGGAAAGATTAACAATACTGATTACCTGAGCTACATCATCTCATTTAACTGTCAAAGCCATCTGTGACATGGTACTGTTGTCATTATATGAATGACAGCATAGGCACAAAACCTTTAAGTAATTTGTCCATAGTCATATTGCTAGTGAGTACAAAACAGATATGAATCAGGCTCCGTAACCATAACTAATCTACTTTCCACTGGTTCTTTTTATTAATTAATAACAATAGTAGTTATTATTTTTGTTCATTTTTTAAGACAGGGTCATGCTATATAGTTCAGGTTGGCTTTGAACTGACTATGTAGCCCAGGCTGACCTTCAATTTACAGTGATCCTCCTCTCTCAGCCTCCCAAGTGCTGGGATTACAGGGCTGTGCTACCATGCCCAGCTCTCCCCTTTCTTTTTAAACTGATGTCTGACACAGCATGCCGGAAGTACCTGCAACCACAGGATGACCGTGGTCCACTTATCCTTGAATACTAGGTTTTCTCAATATTTTTTGAGAGAAATATTTCTGCTCAATATGCATAGATGAAGAATAGGAATCCACATGAGTTTTAAAATAGGAAACATGATGTTTTGGAAGAATGTAGGCCAATTTAAGTTATGTCCTCAACCACCCCCTTTTACTTTCAGGATCTGACTTTCAGAAACGTCAACAGGGCAGTTTTAGGGAGAGCACTGCACCACAACACGGTGACTTGTTTTGGTTTTAGTTTTGGTGCTGGGATCAAGTCCAGGGCCTCATGCACGCTAAGCCGGAACACATCAGTGAGAATTTCTCTCTCTCTCTCTCTCTCTCTCTCTCTCTCTCTCTCTCTGTTTCTCTTGTCACTCTCTCTGTAAAGTTTTCATTGAAATACAACATCCGTGCACTCTTCAGTGTTTTGCGTTCCTCTGTGTATATGAGTGTGGAATTACTAGGTCATTTCATTAGCTACTGCCAGATAGTACTGCAAAGTACTCAAACTTATTTATACTTGACAATATGAGGATTCTTAGTTGTCTTATTTCCTCACAAACACATAGTTTTTGCTTCTTATAGTCATTATTTGAAGGAGATTTCTTTAAAATAATACGAACATTTTCATTTAAGCCAAAGCACTGATGCAACATATAGATGAAATCCAGATTTTGTTGTCTAGTTAAAAGTAAATTCAGCTAGGGGGAATACTAAGAAGTGTTCGAGTGTTTAAGTGGGTCTAGGAATATAAAATTTGTTTGTAAGGGAGGTTAATAGGATGAAGAAAGTCTCTGAGCAGATTTAAACTGTCCAGTACCTGGCAGCGGGTAGGTATGTCGTGAGTCATTCAAAATACTTACAAAGTACTTACGTTCTGAGCGCTGTGTGCGGAGCATCTGTTGGTGGACAAAGCAGAAAGTCCTCTCCGTCTTACAGATCTTACCTTATGGACGGTGACTTTAAATAAGTAAGTACGTTCAGGTAGGATAAGTGAAGAAATAAAACGACTGGGGGGCCTATCAGAATGCCTCAGTCCAGAGGTGTTTGGGCTGTGAGAAGGAGACAGTAGTCAGCCATGCAAGGGAAGAAGCAGCAGCAAATACTTACAAAGGCCTTGGGCAGGCATGGTGGTGCACACCTCTAACCCCAGCATTTGGGAGACTGAAGTAGGAGGATTGTTGCAGGTTCGAGGCCAACCTAAACTGCATAGCAAGACCCTGGCTCGAATGAATGAATGAATGAATGAATGCCTTAACTCAGGAGTGAGCTTCAATGTGAGCAGCACAGGAAGGTGGCCACTATGTCTAGAGCATAGTGTGTGGGAAGGAGCAGGAGATGGCAAATGCGCTATAAGGGTGGGCATGGCAGTTTTTGCCAAAGAAGGGCATGTAGATTTAGTTCCATATAATGTGAGAAGCTATGTGAGAGTTTTGAGTGGGCAAACACTGCAATCTAACCTGAGTGTTTTAAAGGTCAGTCTGGGTCTTCCGTGGAGAATAGATTCAGGGCCAGAGTAGAAGCTGAAAGGCCAGACAGGATGTTGCTGACGTGGTCCAGGTGAGAGACGGATTGGATATTAACCTTTTGTTAAGAGGTTTACATTATCAATATTTTCTTTCAATCTGTGAGGCATCCTTTCATTTTCTTAACATCTCGTCTGGAAGAGCAATAGTTTTGAATTTAGACACAGTCCAGCTTACCATTGTTTTCCATTGTAGTTTATGCTTTTTGTGTCCTAAGATATTTAAACTCTGCAAAGTTGCATTGACTTTCTCCTGTCTTCTAGGAGTTTTGTAGTTTGAGCTTTGACTAGGTTTGTGATCCATTCCATGTTGGTTAGTCTTTGTGCTAACTTTTTATTGTAAGAGTATTGTTGTATCTTACCTGTATTTTTGTCTAATTAGAAGCATAATTACATGAAATAGAAAAATAATATGTTAATGTTTCATATTATTCCATCATAAAGTTAATACATGGCTGATTATAATATGACAAGTTCAGACAAACATTTTTTAAAACTCATAAAAGAGTTAAATTTTTAGACAGTTAAAATAGTGAACATGTAGGAAGTGTTAGAGTCTGCTCTTTCTTAGAGGCATTTTGCATGTTTTACAAACCTCAGAAACATCCGAATGCTAAAATGCTCAATTCAAAAGTGATCAGTTTGAGCCAGGTGTGGTGGCACATGCCAGCACTTGGGAGGCTGAGGGAGGAGGAGTGCCACAAAGTTGAGGCCAGGCTGGGCTACATAGTGAGCTCCAGGCCAGCTTGCACTACAGAGTGACACCTTACCTCAAAACAAAAGAGTGATCAGCTTTATTCTAAGCATTACCTGTTTCTTCTGTGACTATGGAGAATTTAAAAAAACTCACTTTTTTTCTTACGTAGAATTTCTGCACTTCCATTGAGCTGTGTGTCTGTAGTACCAGGCTGGACAGGTGCTCTACCACTGAGCTACATCCTCAGCCCCGACCAATTTTTTTTATTAAAAAGTAAAGTATAAGAAAAGAGTAGTATAAAGAACACATACACGACCACCTGGATTCCTCAGCTCCTTTTTGCCTTATATGTAATTTGTAATTGAGCCAGTTGTGAAGTTTGTACCCAAATTACTTACTTTGTACCCGAATAGTGTGCATCTGTAAAAATAATGACTTTCTCAAATTAACTATGAAACCATTCTAGCAAAAGTAACAATTCTGTAACATCTCATTTTCAGTCTGTCGTCAAATTTTCCCACTTGTCTCTAGAATACCTTTCATAGCTGTTTTCCCCTGCGTCAGGAGCCAGCGTTCACCCATGGCGTTTGGTTGTGGCGTGCCTCTGGCTACTTTTCATTCAGAAGGGTCTCCCATCTTTCTTTCCTAATGCCTTTTTTAAAAACTCAAGCTAGAACCCAGTGCTTTCTGGATTTGTTGGGTATTTTTTGCATGCTACCCAACTCTTCTCTATTTTCTGTAAAGTCAGGTCAAAGCCTCGTTAAATTCAGTAACTTCATTGGTAGGAATAGTTACGGGATCTGGGTCCTCGCCGTCAAGCTGGCAGGCACATGACGTCAGGTCGTCCACTGTCAGTGATGACACTTAGTTAAAGAGGTGACTTGCAAAGCTTGTGGCTTTCTTGCACACATACTTCTCTCTCTTCCCTTACGCCTCCTCTTTCCACTCCTGTCTTTCTTGCCCCGCCCTTTCTGTCATCACTGTCGGTTCATGAATTTTATTTAATAAATTAGTATTACTAGTTATCTTCAAGATACCTGAGTTCTTTTGACATCACCTTGTTAGTCTGAGTGTTTTCTTGCTTCCTGGCCCAATAAGGCATCTTTTGCTCCCGTTCTATGTTTCCTGCCTCAACTCTGTAGCCAGCCATTTCGCCAAAGAGCCCATGTTGCAGGAAACCCAGTATGTGTGATTTTTTTATGAGTTAGAAAGGTAAGTCTTTTTTTTTTTTTTTTTTTTTTTTTTTTTTGGTACTGGTGTCCAGTTTGGCATCCTGGGTGCTGCTGAGATTAGTTCCTAGTTGAGCTTTAATGCTATATCCTTGTTATTCAAGCTCTTCTTACCTGATTTGATTCTCTGTGGAGAGCTGTTGCTTGTCCAGCAGTGACTGCACACCTGCAAATACTGCTGATCTTGACCCCTCTTGGCCAGGTACATTACTGCCGAGTGGTAATTCAGAGCCACCCTGAGTGGGGTGAGGGGCAGAGCGATGGCTTCAGAAGGCACGCATCATGGAGGACGTCACTGAATAAATGCAGTGTGTACATGCCTGGTGAATGTTGGATAAATGTGGGCAGTGGAGCTTTCCATTATTTAGTAACCCTTAACCGTATTCATATGATATTCACAGTAATGACTAACCTGAACCAGTAATGAGGTGAGAGCAGGAACTGTGCGGCAGCTTCACTCATCCGTGTGGCCTCCTCATCCCTTCTTCTGCCATGTTTGTCTGCGCTTCCCGCCAGTCAGAAACTGAATTGCACCATTTTTATCTTGTAGACTCTATCTTTGATGGCTTGCTACGTGCCTGACCACACTAAAGCATTTGCGAAGTGGATAAAATCAACATGTTGAATGGAATTTAGGAGGCCCAGAATTTATTATCTACTGTGCCATTAATTAGGTAGTGTGGAACCGGGCATGGAGGTGCACACCTGGAATTCCAGCACTCAGGAGGCTGAGGTGGGAGGATTGCCATGAGTTTGGGGTCAGCCTGGGCTATGTAGTGAGTTCGAGACCAGCCTGGAGTACATAGTGAGACCCTGTCTGAAGAACAACAACAGACTAGTAATGGTTTTGACGAAGTTTGTGCTTCAGGTTCCTCACTGGTAAATGAGAGAGATTGGGGTTGCAAACTGAGCGCAACAGCAGCTGGGCAGGGTAGGCAGACCACCTGAGGGAGTGCAGAGGCCTGAGTGGGGACTATGGGAGTGTGGAAGAGACGGAGGATGGCAGACTCAGTGTGCACCAGCTTCTAGTGTTTTGGGAAAATCAATGTTGACAACTTCAAAGTTTAGACTTTTTAATATTTCGAATACAGTGTATACCAAACAAGTTATCTGCAGGGATAAGTTGCTCTGTGAGTTTCATTTCTGCTTTGACTTCCAGTAGTTCAATACTGTGCTGCTATGTTGTATTTTGGCCAGCAGGGGGAGAATGTTCTCTAGTAATTTTTCTTTCAAGTTTGATTTCATAAAAATTTGAAAGATTAACAAAGCTGAAATAATGGTCAGTGTAGGTTATGTCACATGGATATTAATAATATAATGTGAGAAAGTCCTAAATTTTCTAAATATATTTCAAAAAAGAAAATTCCAAGCCTCAGTGAATTCTTAAATTACTGCTTGGACTGACTGACGGAGTCAGAGGTGTGACTTCTGTTTGTCCATCCTTTTCTTCACTGCCATGTAGACCTGCCTTGTAGTCAGGAAAATATGCAGACCTTTTATCTCCAGCAAAAGAAAAAAATGGGATTTGGCAGGTTTAGAAGGGAAAAGACAAGAAGAAAAGCACTCAGCACCTAGATTGTACCAGACCCTTTTATATACCTCATTTTCACAACAACCCCTTCCTGTGCCACAATTTATCCTTATTTTTTATTTTCCCTGTTTTTGAATTTTGCAGAAGAAAATGCTCCTTAGTTGATTGATGATACCACAAAAAAAGCAATGTTGAGATTTTGACCCTGTGGCCCTGTGGCCTTTGATGACTGTATTCCCTAAATTAAATCCAGTGCTGGCCAACAGGGACAGAGGAGGGGAGAGTGTATGTATATGAACTTACATGTTTGATATGAATTATACTAGTACAGAGAATGTGGTGGCACATAATTTATAAATGATGATACAATATTTGCCACTCTATTATAAATTCCATATCGGTTGGCATGGGATAGAATCAAAGCAGGCAGTTGAAAGAGTGCAGCCATGATTTGGCAAAATCAGGCTATGAATAAATGCTTGATTTCTATCTAAAGCCACACACAGGTTGCTCATGTCATTGATGAGTGAGTGTATAGTTCTGGCATGTTTGTTTTTGTTTTGCTTTTATATTTAAGACCAGTGTGAAACAACAACCCCAGTGGTTTAGCAGTGGCACAAGTGAATTCTTTGCTTAATCCGATGATAGTTTTCAAATTCTGGAAGCGTATGGTGTCCCTCAATGTTTTTTTCCCTGTTCATATTATATGACTGCTGATACACTTTTTTTTCTTTTTTTTGGCACTGGTGATTGAACCCAGGCCCTTTGTACTGAACAACGTCCCCGGTTCGGGCTAGGGATTTAGTTTGCCTAGCAAGCACAGGCCCTGAGTTTGATCCCTAGCACCCAAAAACAAACCAAACAAACAAAAAAACTTGCTAAGTTGCTGATCTCAAACTTGCAGTCCTCCTGCCTCAGCCTCCCAGAGCTGCTGAGATTATAGGTGTATACCACTGTGCCTAGCTGATACTTTTAAGTTTAATTTGGATTAATATTATCTCATTACTTTCCTAAATCCACTCTAAGCAGTCAGCAAAATAATAAATCAAGCCCTGGCTTGTAGTATTTGCTAGTTTCCGTAGTGTAAATACTCCTATCACACACAATTTCAGCCTGCCTATGTGACGTCACTGAACAGAATTGGAAAGAAATATACATCATTATTTTTAGATACTGCAGACATACAGATGAGAGTAAAATGTACAGAATCATTAGAAAGTAATGCTCTGTGCACAAGCAGCCCTCACTTTGGATAGTAGTGTGGAACCATAAAAATGACTGTGCAAGCGAAAACCTTGCAAGTGATCGAAAAACTACAGTTGTTCTGTGACATTTAAAGTTTATTGTTAATGTATTATAAAATCTCTGTTGGTTACAAGTGTACAGAGGATGAAAAAAATTCCCTCTCTCCCTCTTTCTCTCTCTTCCCCATCTCTCCCCCACTTTTTCCTTCCCTCCCTCCTTTCCTCTCTCTCTCTCTGGTACTGGGGATTGAACCCAGGGAACTGACCTACAACCCAACTCTCCACCCTCCTTTTTAAAACTTGAAAAATTTAAGACAGGGCCTTGTTAAATTGCCAAGACTTATGTTGAACTTGCCATCCTCCTGCCTCGGCCTCCTGTATAGCTAGGAACACACACCTACACTACCATGTCTGGCTGTTTTATTGCTTTGTAAAAAACCTGCCCACCATTTAAGCATTGCTTGCATTCTTCTCATCATGTAACTTGGGGCGTGTCTTTTCTGTACTTTGGCAAATTGTCATACTCCTTTCTGAGTTTGGATCAGTTTCTAGCATTTTATGGTTTGTGCTTTGAATCTCATGAAGTATCTCTGGAATTCCTCTTAGGTGAATTTGTTTTCAGTGTCACTTCCTTTCTGGCTTGTCTTCAGCCTTTTTGTCAGAAGCACTTTGCTTGCTTATGTAGCGAAGTCCACCTTTCCCAAGTTCCCCGGCTGCGTCTCACTGTCTCCTGAACAGCGTGTGGATCAGCCTTCCTACCATCAGCTATTGCTTCCATGACTCCATATAGCCCACTTTTACTGCCCACATTATCGCTTTTCATTTCTTTCCTGCACCTTCATCTTTCTGGCCAATTCTCTCCTTTGTCCATTCTTATAAAATGTGACATGGGATCCCAACATTCTGGGAGGCCAAAGCAGGAAAATGGCAAGTTTGAGCCCATAGCTTAGTGAAACTCTGCCTCAAAATAATAAAGTAAAAAAGGGTTGGTGATGTAGCTCAGTGCAGAGGCCTTGAGTTCAATCCCCAGCACCACCAAAACAAACCAAAAAACCAAAAACAAACAAAAAAAAAACCCAAAAAAACCCCAAACCCGAAAACAACAACAAAAAATGTTGTGTGTGTTGGTCGCTGGAAGACCAGAAAGTAACACAGCCACATGCTTTGCTGTCTGTGAACTGAATGAGGTGAGTGATGATTACTGACAGCCTTTGAAGGAAGTACCACGATTGGCCACCATTCATGAAGCATGTCTGTTAGTTATTGGTGGACTAAAGGGCTAGCAGTGAAGTTTGTGCTTTATGCCGTCATTCACAATTACTAAAATTGAGCTGCACTGGAGGCAGACTTTAGTAAATGGAACTCGTGCATATTGGAACCACACTAAGTGAAGGCTGCCTGTATTACTATTGTTTTTAATATTATTCATGTGTATGTTTATGTAATTCAGTTTTAAATAATGACTGTGTTTAACAACTGGCTAAGAAAAAAATTCTGAAAATTCCGTAATCAGCTCTTACAAGTTGGGGACAAGCTAGATCCAGCCCACCAGTGCAAAACTCCATAAAACCCTAGGCAGGGTGGTCCACACCTGTAATCCCAGCTACCTGGGAGGCTGAGGCAGGAGGATCACAAGTGTGAGGCTAGCTTGGGGAACACAGCGAGACCCTGTTTTCAAAATAAAATTTGAAAAGGTCTGAGGCTATAGCTCGGTGGTAGAGTACCCTTGGCTTCAATTTTCAGTACTGCAAAAAAGAAAAGACAACAATCCCATAAAGCATTTCATACTTCCCATGTCTGTTGATGGCAGAGGGGCTGTGACTTAAATTCACAGGAAGAAGGGCACAGGCAGAAGTGTCACACAGAGGTTAATATTCTTTAAACTCTGCAGGATGTCTGCATTCAAATAATCTAACGGGTTACAATAAGCCTACAACCTTATTGTATATCTTCTTGGTATCCATAAAGAGAAGATGTTTGAAAATAATTAAAATGCAACCTTTATTTAAACTATATCTGTCCCACTTTATTTCTTTTATGACTAGTGGAGAGAATCTATTAGCTAGGTTTTACTGCAGTAATAAATGACTCCTAAAGTCTCAGTAGCTGAAAACAACACAGGTTTATCTCTTGCTCTTGTTATATATCGGTCCCAGATTGATGACAAGTCTGCTCCTGGCGACAGGTCACATATAGGCCATGGGGCCTGGTCATTTTAGGATCCTAACTCCAGGAGTCATAAATATTGGCCACGTTCACCAGGCGGAAGAGGGAAAAGAAGCAGAGTTGGACCTTGCACCGTTTCTTAAGTCTCATGAGTGGAACTGGCTTGCCGTCATTTTTGTCACAATACCACTAGCCAAAAAACCCATTCGGCCTAATGTCAGTGGGGAGGCTGGATAATGCGAGAAGGACACGCATGGTAACAGGAAGTGTGACCATCTTACAGGAAGTGAGGAGTAGGAACAAAGACGTGTTTTGCTTTTTGTCCTTGTGAGGAGACAGGAATAGGATCTCAAACACTGCCGAAGTTCAGGGATTAGGTTTTTTAAAAAATTCTTTCACTGAGATAAAGTAGATACCTAATGTTCAAAGGTCTTGATACTCCAAGCGTGTCTATCTACTAACGCCAGCATCACGTTAGAGTTTGTTAGAAATGCAGACTCTGGGGGACCCCGACCTCTTAATCAGAGTCTTCATTTGTAAACACCATCCCTATGTAATCCACATACACATTAAAGTTTGTGAAATTTAACCTGGAGGGCATCCCTCCCCGGGTGCTCCTTTGAGCACTTGTTTCCTTTCCCCTAAACCTACCTGTCCTATGCCCCTGGATATCTACACCTTTGTCTCCCATAATTCCCTTCACCTCCTTCTCTTCCTCCTCTAGTTGGCCTTATCCGTTACCCTTGTCGGACTGGACTCTATGCCTGTCCCCTCGCCACCCTCTGCTGCCTGGGGCAGACCTAGGAATGTCTAAACCTGACCGGCTTCCCTGCTCCTCGCCTGCTCCCTTGCCCACCCAACCTCCTCCTCATTTGCCATCTTTCCAGAGTTCAATTCTGACCAAAGTAGTAGCAGTTGAGGTGACAGGGATCTGCTGGGGCAAGGGAGGGGTCCAAAGAAAGGAACAATCTGAGTGAAATCTGTCTCAGATCACAATCAGCTTCTGGGCCAAGTCTTTAACCAGTTTTCCCAAAGCTCAAAACTCATTCTCAGCTGGGCTATGATGGCACTCTGGGAGGCAGAGGCAGGAGGATCAAGCCCAGCCTGGGCAGTTGAGAAACTTTTTTTTGAGACCCCATCTCAAAATAAAGAGTTAAGGGTGTAGCTCAGTGTGAAGGCCCTAGGTTCAATCCCTAGCACCAAAAACAAAAACAAAATCCTTGCAACGCACTTTATTATCACTTTCAGGTTAATATTCACATCTCTTAATTTCCCTACACGATGTCCCTCATCTGCCTCATCAATGTAAACTCTCGCTGTTCCTTGTACTGAACCATATTAGCAACCTGGTCTTCTTGACAGATCCCAGTGGATTTATAATTTCACATCTTTGCCCAGCTGAACTGCCCTCTTTCTTGCCCCCATGTTGTCTGGTTGTCATGTCCCAGCTCCAGGGTCACCTCCTCTGCCAGCTTCCTCTGACCCAGAAAGAGATTTAGTATCTCCTTCCTTATGTCATTTTCACCTGTGGTGTAAATAATTGTTTGACAGTTTTATTTCTCCTTACCTATATTCTGACACTTTGGAGGACATAGATTTTATCCTACTCATCTTCATAGTCCCATGGAGTAGTATTGAATTATAGTAGGTGCCCAGTAAATGTTTATTGAATGAATGGGGTAAAGGTTAAAATGATGGTTTAAATCAAGCATTGAGAAGAAGTGTATGATTAGACTAATATACAAAAAGGCTTTACATAACAGGCACTCAAGAATGGAAAATGAGATTATTATTGTGCATGTCGCCTCTAAAAGGGTGATGGTTTCATCTAGTCTAAGATACAGCAACTGGACCACCTAATAAAATAGAAGTGTTTTTGGCAAATGAAAAGAGTCATTTGTTCTTTGGGGGAATGACATTTCTTGCTAGTATGCTAATACCCTTGTTAGAATATGCATTCTTTACAATATATATGGACCTCTCAAAAAAATGATCGAGCTTTAAAACGAAAATGTAAAATTCCTTTCTTTTTATGTGCTTGAGAAAGATTATATGACAATACTATCTAAGCTTTATTGGGTTCCTCGTTCCAGGTTTAGTTTTTGTGTTTAAAACAGCTTTTTTGAGCTACGACTTACATAATGAATTCTCTAGTTTTAAGTGTACAATTCAATGAAACTTTGTATCTACAGGGTTGTATAATTGTCACCGTAATTTAATTTTAGAACATTTCTACCACCCTCAAAATTTGGTTCCATTTGGTCACTTCCCTGGTCCCAAGAAATCACTGATCTAAACTTTTTGTTTCTTTGGGTTTGCCTTTTTCTGGACTTTTTTAAAAAAAAGGAATCTTAGAATACGTAGCTTATGGTGATTGGCTTCTTTCAATCTGGTGTAATATTTTCAAGAGTCACCAGTGTTGTAGCACCTATCAGTACTTTGTGTGTTTTTATTGAAGGATAGTATGGTGTTTTACCAGATTTGTTCATTTGTTCACCTGCTGATGGATATTTGGGTTGTTTTCCCTTTTTGGTTATTGTGGATAATGCTACTACAAACATTTGTATAGATATATTTGCGAGGACTTAGGTTTCTATTTGTTATGGGTGGATACCTTGACGTCTTGGGTAGATGTTTCCAGATTTCTAGAAGGGTTATGTGGTAGAGTTTTAAACTTCTTTCAAGGTTACGTGTTCTTAGGTGATGGACTTAGGGCTTGAACTCAGATTGTAAATCGCTGAGATTTTCCACAGCCATTGGTAGCTCCCACCCTATCACACCTAAGAAAAATGCTTCACACAATGAACTGAAGGGCAAAGAGAGGCAGTAAAAATGAGCGAGGTTCAGTGCCAAAGGCTGGACCATGTCCCTGCTCTGTGACTGGATGAGCCCTAGAAGCGACCGAAATATTAGTGAGACAAATGCACCCTTGGTGACTTAAAAAAAAAAAAGCTGCCTTTTCCCACTGAGGATTTAGAAGATAATTAGGTAGAACCTGGGGGAGTTGAAATCCCATCAACGGAAGTCAAGTTGAAGTCAACAAACACAGTTGCTAGGCTGCTGTGGCGGCCTCCGTGAAGAGAGATCTACCTCACCCCACCCCCACCAGGGTCTGGCAGCCAGTCCTAGTAGGTGCTGTCGCTATCTCATTGGGCCTGTTGTCCTTGGGTCTTGGGTCAAGCTTGGGAAACAATTTCTAGAGAAATAGATTGAGACATAAGTGACAAAAGACACCAAGGTGATCTCCTTTTCTGTAGCAACCTCTTCCCTCTACCCCAGCCCTCAAATAGTGATGCCCCACTGCATCAGGGCAAATGATCTTCCTGAAACATAACACTCTCCTCTGCTCAAATCTCTCCCGTAGGGCTGGAGATTTGGCACAGTGGTAGAGCGCTTGCCTAGCAAGCTCAAGGCCCTGAGTGTGATCCCCAGCGCCCACAGCTCCCTACTGCCCCCGGCATTGTCGATTCAACTGTGTCTTTTTGCCCTCCAGGGCAGTTCCTGTCTGCCCGACACCCACAGGGCTGTGTTAAGCACTTTTCTCAGGACCATGACAGTGAGATGCAGGAAGGCCCCTTACATGCTCCATCCCAGTTACTTGGTATGATAGAAAAATACAGTGAGTGTTTAAATTTTAAAGAATTTTAAAAAAAGTAATTTATTACAGTAAAAGACACATCACCATTAATACCCCTCAAAATACACTTATCCTATTATTCTAGGCACTTTCTGAAGCAGTTCTTCAAGTCATCTTTTTTGTTTTGTTTTGTTTTGGTTTTGAGACAGAGTCTCACTATGCAGTTCAGGCTGGTCTTGAACTCACTGTGTAGCCCAAGCTGGCCTCAAACTCACAGAGATCCTCCTGCCTCAGTTTCCTGAGTGCCAGGATTACAGGCCTGCACTACCACCCCGAGCTGGAAATTTTTTTCATGAGTGTTTTTAGCTGCACAGTTGTGGCTGCCACGATGTCCTGAATTAATTCAAAACATTTAGCTGTCATGGTCAGTTTGACTTTGGAGAAGAACCAGAAGTTACAGGGTGCCGGATTCAGTGAATAAGGAGGATGAGGACACACCGTAATATTTTATGAGCCTGCCTTTCCATTGGATGGCACTTGCCAGCGGCGTTCACCATATTTTTTTAAAAACACATCTGATAAAAATACCCAGGAAGGAGGGCTTCCAGAACTGCTTCAGAAAGTGGCAAGAACGACAAAATAAATGTATTCAAAGTGAAAGAGGGAGGTTTTTGAGGGGGATTAGGGCAATGTGTCTTTTTTATAGTAAACTTTTTTTTTTTTTTTTTGTGGTACCGGGGATCGAACTCAGGGCCTCATGCTTGCAAGGCAATCACTATAACCACTGAGCTAAATCCCTGGCCCTTTATAGTAAACTTTTAAACTCAAACATTCACTGTACAGTTTGTCACCCCTTGTATATCTTGTTTTCTCAAGGACATAGGAAGTAAGGAAATCCATGTTTAAATTTTCATTTTAAATGTCTTCCGCTTTGTTTTTTAATATGAGATCTATAAATATCTGAAATATACCCCATGGCTCTCAGGCCACCCCAATTTATAATGGCACTTGAAGTCCTCAACATGGCATGTATTTTCTCACCTCTCGGGTCTTACCTCTTAGCAGCCTCCTCTACACAGGCCCACAGCATCCTCCTCCACAGCCTCCTCCGAGCTGCAGCGTGACTGTGTGTTCGCGCGGCTGCCCCGCTGACTCTGAGTTCTCCACTCGGCCAGGGTGGGGGCAGAGCCTTGCTCATGGGGGGAACCCTAGCGCTCAGCACAGACCCGGCCGCATGACAGGAGGGCTTCAGTGTAGAACTGCAAGGAGTTTCGGCAATGAGCTGCTTCTCCAGTGTGCCAGTGAGGAGAAACATCAGCTTATTGCAAAAGGAATGAGGCCTAGGTAGTCCCACCACCATTTGCTGTAATGGCAAATATTCCAACTGAGGGTCTGAAAGCACTGCCCACAGACTGAATTTTCTTCTCTGCCTAATGAAACACTTTGCATAAAAGACACTGACCAACTGACCTACTGAGGTATTTATTTATTTATTTATTGCGACAGGGTCTTGCTATGTAGTTCATACTAGCCTTGAACTCACTATGTAGCCCAGGCGGGTCTCTAACGTGCAGCGATCCTCCTGCCTCAGCCTCCCAAGTGCAGGGATTACAGGTGTGTGCCACCATGCCTAGGTACTGACTTTTTAGTTAATTTTTAAAATTTACTTTTAACTTTTACTAGTATATGTTTGCAGTACACAATGGTCACATTCATTGTGGGGAGTTGGTACATGTACACAACACATCTTAATTCTTTTTACTTCCCTTCCCCTCCCCTAAGACACTGACTTTTTCAAGAAGTGTAGCAACAAACTTCCATACAGGGAAAGTCCCAAAGCCCTAGTTAAATAGACTGAAATGAACAAAAGCGTTTATGGTTTATGAGGGTTGCAACTGTCATATAATATATAAATAAGATTGAGTGAATGCTTAGTCTGTGTCAAGTATACTTCTAAATGACTGACATGTATCAACTCAATCCTTAAAACAACTCATTGAAGGAGTTACTCTGATCATTCTAGTTTTATAAATGGGATTTACAACAACTATGTGATTTGCCCAAAATTATGCACCAAGTGGATGGTAAAGTCCGAGTTTAAATCTGCATTAGTGTGTACATTCACTCATCAGTCAGGGACCCATCAATCAATGATCTCGTGGAGCTTCCTGCTGTGGCAGAAAACCCTTTCAGAGTTGTTCCTGCTGGATGAGGATAAGGCACAAATTGGAAGGCAGCATCACAGGCTCCCGGCATCTGCCTCCAGTGTGGTTCCCCTGCCCTGAAACAGGGTGTCCTCAAGGCCCCTCTGTGCTCCTCATTGGACACCTTGCCCTTCCCTGTAAAATGCTGCAAACTTTCTTGTTTTTTTTTTTAACCTGGCCATCTGGTGTGCCTAGCAAACTTCAAGTTTAAGTGTTTCCTTCTTTGCCTCTCCTCTCCCTTCAGGGAGAAACAGCTAGCTCTTGCCCAAGGCAACGGGTGACCTGCAGTATGTCTATTGCATATTTAGCCTATGTCTTAGTTACTTTTCTTGTCGATGAGACAAAAATACCTGACACCCAAAGTTAAAGGAGGAAAGGTTTCTTTCAGCTCAGTTTGTAGAGGTTTCAGTCTATAGTTGGCTGGCTTCAAGGCAGGCTGGCATCGCAAAGGAGAAACAGTCCATGGCACAGCAGACAGGAGGCAGCAAGAAGCAGCAGCAGCAAGCCTGCCTTCTTTCTGTCCCTTTACATTCCTGTAAGCCTATTGGTTACTGCCACCCATATCCAGGGTGGGACTTCCATTATCCATACCCTTAATCCCAGGATCACACCCTTAATCCACATTCACACACTGTAGTCCAGCCACCTTCGAAACACCCCACCTGTGACTGCATGAAGCTTTGCGGGGACATCTAGATAAAAGTCATAACACCTTGTTCTCTAAACCACCACTGAGTGTCTGTTCCATCACTGGACTGTGGGCCTCTTCAGGGTCAGGATGGTGTCTCACTGGTTTGAGGCCAGCTTATCACCAGTCTAATCCTCAGAAAGTGAAAAGCAACTTATATCTTGTCCAAGTCTGGCAGAAAATGGTGGAAGAAAAATCTCATTGACAAACATTTTGAGATACACACTTGCTAACTCTCAACCCCGTGACTGTCTCCCTTCCACCTCTCTCCCTTCCTCTTCACTCTCTATTCCCTCATGGAGGACCTACCAGTGGTTGACTCAAGCCACACAGCCCTCCCCCATTCTGGATCTCTTCCATCTCTGAGGCCAGCATCTCTCTGTCCTCTTCTGTGTGAATCCAGTCACCTGTTTAACAGATGTGGCTGCTGAAGGGTCCATTTCGTCCCATCACACCCACCTTTGTACCCTCAGCAGTTAAGTCAGAGCCCGGCACGGGACTGAAGTGATCTCCCTTCCTTTCTCCCTCATCTTCCTTTTGGGCGGAAGCCCTTCCACAAATTGGCTTCAACATCTCTTCCCCTCTCTGCTTCCTACTTCTCCTTAATTTGAGTTCTAGGTTTCGAACAAGCAGCCCCATCACCCTAAGCTGCATTTTCCTGCCTCCCTCTTCATCTCTCCTTAGCGCACTCCTCTCTCCACAGTCCTCAGCACCTCCAGTGCTCCAGACCCCGTGTGGCCTGGTCGGCCTGCCCTCATCGCCACTGTCTCCTTGTCTCTGGGGTCACCATTTGTCATTCCTTTCATCTCACGATGCTGCCTGAATCTCCACGACAGGCTGGCTTCCTCCTTAGTGTCTCAAGTTAACTTCACGTCTTGCTTTATTGCCTCAACTGTCCTGCAAGTTTCTTAAAACAAACCCAAGTAACAGAACTAATTTAACCGAAGAGCAATGATAACTCCCAACCCCCGCAAGGTAAAGCCGAGTATCCCTTATCTGAAATGCTTGAGACTGAAGAGTTTCAGACTTCAGAGGTTTTTTTTGATTTTGGAATATTTGTGTAAAATTTATTCACTGGTCGAACATCTCCAATTTTAAAACAGAGATGCTCTAAAATCCAAAACCTTCTGAGTGCTGATGTGATACTCAGGGAATTTCAGATTTTGGAGCAGTTCAGATTTTGGATGGAGGCACTCAACTGGTATTATCGTATTTCAGTAAATCTGAGGCTCATTATAGGCATATCTGACTTCTGAGAAGTTAGCATGTGGGGAAAAAATATGTCTTAGCTGAAATATGGTGTTATTTCTGTCTTACCGAGCACAATAAATGAGTTCAAACGCTTTTCCAGGCCCACTGGCTGGCATGCTGTGCCGTGAACACACGGGCAGGCTCTGCGTCACTCTTTTAGACTTCCTGTTCCCCATTTCTGAAATGCTTTTCCAGCATAGCTTAGTCTCTCACTTTCTTCAGGTCTTTAATCAAATGTTACTTATTGCATGCCTGTAATCCCAGCACTCTGGAAGGCTGAGGCAGGAGAGTCATGAATTCAAGCCAGTCTAAGTTTAGAGACTTAGTGAGACCTTGTCTCAAAACATAAAATAAAAAAGAGCTGGGGGTGTAACTCAGTGCCAAGGTCCTGGGTTCGATCCTCAGTTAAAAAAAAAGTTATTTTCTTACTGAGGCCCCTCTTCATCCAGTTTAACATCGCCACACCCTCATCCCTCTCCATTATTTACACTGATTTTTCTCCATGGCATTTATCACTGCCTGATATTCTATTAATTACAGGGGTTTTGCTCATGACTCTCGTCCCTGTGTCTGTAACAGGGCTTGCCACATAACAGGCAGTATGGTTGGGTGCATGAATAGTGTTGGGTGGGTAGAGCTCGAGCTTCACCAGGTTGGGGGTGCATGTTTTCCTCGCTTGGGTGCCTATACTGTAGCTAGCAGTGGGTGCTCCCCAAATGCTTATGGCCTGAAGGATGTAGGAAGCACCTCAGAACTTGGTAGCTTGCTTAAGGTCACATAGTCCGGCAAGGGTAAGAGGAGGAAGGAGGGCAGCTCAGCTGATTCTGACCACTTGTCCCCTTGGGTAGTGGCTGTCCAACTCTCCAATTTGGGAGGAGGCACTTTTTTGCCAAGACATCTCCCTGGTTTTCCCAGTGTCCCGCGCATTGCTTTACACGTGCTAGGGCTGTAACACATATTAGAATGTGTTTTAATCCAGCGTGTTATTGCTCGAGGTCTTCAGGGGTAAAACAGGCATGCAGGTGTCCGCGGGCCCCTCCGCTGAGAAGGGAACAACAGCACAAAGCGCTCCCGCCACCCCTAGAGCGGCTCCAAAAGCCAGGCCAAGAGCGAGCCGGCCGCTCCAGCACGGCGGCCACGGCCCTGCACACCGCGCTCCCCGGGTCAGACGACCGCTCCCGCCGACCTTCCCTCCGCTAGGGGACGGACTGACTGGGAAAGGAGGCGAGGGAGGCTCCCCGGGGCGGACCTCCGCGGAGCGGGAGCGGCCGCCCGCCGGGGTCCCCTCCTGGGCGCGGGGCTCGGCGGGCGCGCGGGAGGGAGCGGGGGGCGCGCGGTGGCTCCGCGCGGGGTTGCGCGCGCGCGCCGGCCTCGCCTCCCTCGCCCGCTCCGGTGCTACGTGCTGTCTTTGTTAATGAGGCGCCGCCGCTCCGAGCCGCAGTAGCCCTCGCGGCCGGGGACCGGAGCCGGAGCCGCTGCCCGAGCCCCGCGCGTGAGCGGCGAGCGAGAGGGGCCGGGCGGGCCGCAGAGGCAACGCCACGGCGGGAGCGAGGGAGCCGGCGGCGCCGTCCCACCCCGCCGCCCGGGGCGCGGCGACAGGCACCGCGGGAAGCCCGGCGCGCGGCTCCATGCGGCCCCGGCCCCTGCCCCTGCGCGGGTGAAGCCGCGGCTCCCCGGAGCCCGCCGCGGCCGAGGCGGGACGAGCGCGCGGGCCATGGCCGGACATGCCCGCTGAGGACCCGGGCGCCCGGGGCTGGGCTTCCCGGCGCGGAGCGGAGCGGAGCCGCGGCCTGGATGTGTGAAGGGGCCCGATGGCTCCTCAGGAGGCGAAGCCCCAGGGCCCGAGGCGAGCCGGGCCGGCGGCGCGGGGGCTCGGCGGGGCCGGCGGGGGAGTCGCGCGCTTCCCGGGCGTGAGGATCCCCGCGGCCCGCGCGCCCCGGGAGGCGCCGCCGCCGCCGCCGCCGCTGCCGTCGCTGCTGCTGGGACTCGTGCTGCTGGCGGCCCTCCCCGAGCACGGCCGGGCGGACCCGGGTAAGCACTCGGTTCCGGAGCGGGGGGCTGCCCGTCGGGTCGGCACCTGCCCGGGTGGGGCGGGCGGAGAGGCGCTGGTAGCCCGGCGCTGGGGTTTTCTCCGCCCTTTGCTGCTGCCACGGCGGCGGGCGAACTGTCAGAAATCTGTCTCCCGGGAAGGCTCGGTGGGGCGGGGAAGAAGACAGGCTCATTCCTATCTTGTTGCCGGACAAGTTGCACAGTCTTCCTAGTGGTCCCGCAGGCACGCTTTATTTGAAGACGTGTTGTGTTCAGGACATCTGAAAAGGGATGTGTTTTAGTAGGACACATTTCGAGTGTGGAAGTCCACTGTCTTTTGGGGCTCCTTGCTGAGAGTGTCCACTTTATCTTAACTACATGGACCGGTTGTGAGTTTCAAGCGATTTCTGTGCCGGCTTCCCAAATAGCACTCCCTCCGGGGGGTCCCTGTGGATCCTGTCTGGATAGCTGGTCCTTTTTCCTTTGGGATCGAGGTATCTAATATAATCAGTGATATCTGGCAGAGGTATTCTAGCACTGGTCAAGTACATAATCCGTTGTTTGCAGGAGGCTAATTTGAAAAAATAAAAACACCCATGGCCGTTGGACTTAACACAGTCCTGAAGAAACAGACTTCTGTAATTCTTTGGACAATTTTGCAAAATCTGTTGTAACCATTTAGGTAGAATTATTCTGCTAAAGTGCTTCACAACTTACACTGTGCAGCCAGGAATTGTCTTTGAGAAAAGACTAATGACTGTGGCACTTGGAAAGGGCTGGCTTTTGTGTTTGTGATGGAATTCTGGGCTCTTAGTATATTCAGTTTATTGAGGATGTAACTCTCACCTCCCGCAATTTGTTTCTGTAGTTTGGTGGGTTTTTAGCAAGGGCTAATAAGAACCTCTTTCCCGGCACACCCTTCCTCCAAATTAGATTAAAATTCCTAATTATGAAGGCGCTCACATACTGTTTTAGATAAGAGGGTTTTTAGTTGAAAAATATCTCCTGTCTTCATCAGTTTAATTCCAATCCTATTTTCCTTTGATTCACTGAAGGGTTGCAGACCTGAATTTTCTGTTGTGCTAACAGATGTTACAAAGTTCAGTAGTCAAGGTGCTGAAAAATTTCAGCCCCAATTTTTGTTCCTGTAGCAGTTTTCAATGATGTGTGTTTGGCACAATGGTTCAAAGGCAAGTCCTGAGGCACGTGTACATACCTTAGTATCTGTTGGCTCAGAAACAGAGTTTTTATTTAAAATGGATCAGATCCTTGGTAGGTAGATTGGTTATGAGATATTCACTTTTGGATGTTGTTCATTTTAGCACAGATCCTGAAAGCTCTTCAGCCATCTGTAATATGTGAAATCTGGCTTTCATGTATTGTTCCTGTTCAGCCTGATGTCAGATAATTTCCTCTGATGGGTTTTGAATTTCTGATCTCCCTTCCAACCTTTGTACACCGACTCTTCTGAACCTCTGTGACTTTGCTTGGCTTCTCTTTCCGACAGCCAGGGCCTGACTTCTGATCTACATCTTTTGGTTTTGGCCCTGGTGTCCATTTTCTCATAGTGTAGTGACTGCAAGAACTCGGGGCTTGGAAAGTTATTTTCATTAAAATGATGGTAAAAGTCATTAAAGTGGATGCTGCTCCCCAAAGCCCTTTATCTTTTCCCTTCTTGTTGGGGGGACTTGTTGCTTCCTCTGTGCTAAATTCCGGACGTCCTTCCTGCTGTCACTGTGTATGATCTGTTTTCTGAGGTCCAGTCCACTCGTGGATCCGCGGTCGGCCTCTGAAGTCCGTGGATTTTTGTGGGTTTGCGGCTGCATCTGTTTTGTGACGGGTTTCTTGATAGCAGAGGTGAACACTGGGCTCCCTGCCCTGTCTCCTCTCTGCTTTCATTTGTTCTCTGATTTCCAGTTGGGGCGGCTTCATCTCAGGGTGGGCAAGTCCTGGACGTCATACAAGGTGTCTCCAGAGGTTCAAGGGAGGAAGCAGTGTCAGGCGTACAGGCACCTTTGACTCTCATCAAACAACCTCATCTGGCTCTTTTTTCTGCCAGTTAGCTGCGGTCCTGCACCGTCCCTCACTGCAGAGGTGTGTGACGCTGAGTTGCACGAGAAGCCAAACCTGTAGCAATGGAGGTTCTACTTAAAGTGCTAGTTTGCTACACTTATGTCATTGGCATTGTTGCTGTTCCTTGTTTTTAAGCAAGGGCAAGCCAGACATTTGGCTTCATTAAAAAAAGGGCAAAAGTAGATTCGTTTCTAGAAAGTACTGTCACAATTGTTCCTGTGTCCTGGGGCTCCTGCAGGGTGTTCCACCCCGGCCTCTTGTGCTTTAACACCACGAAGAATCAGAGGTCCTTCTCTTTCCCACATGAAGCAAAGGCTGCTGTCGGCTTCCTCGCTTTGCTGCGTCTCCGGGGAACCCTCCCTTGCCAGCAGTCATGTCTATTTTGAATGTGGGAAACCAGTGTAGGAAAGGAGGTTCTTTGTAGCAGTGAGTGCCGACACCCTCTCTTCTCTTCCGCCATCCAGGCTCTAGGCAAAATGGAAAAGTTCAAATTTGACTTCCCAATCTTCTTAGCGACCGATCTTCTGTTCAGCTCACATCAGTAATGTCCAGTGGGCAGGTACAGAGTTCGTTCCTTTATGAGCAGCTGCTCAATGTGACCTGGACCTTTCTAGGCCTCAGTCCTCTCATCTGTGAAGTGGCAATCACAAATGCTCCGATCTCTTTGGGTTGCTATGGGGATTATGTGAGTTCATACATAAAGTATTTAAAACAATGCTTGGTGTACAGTAAAAGCTCAAAGAATGGTAGCTGTCTAGGTGTGGGGCTGGGGTGGGGGATGCAGAGGTGAATAAAGGTCAGATAGTTTGGAGAGTCCCCCTCTGAAGAGGCAGTGTGTACTCTTGAACTCTGCTACTGTGTGATCAGAGCTAATAAAATGAGGCCAGAGTTAATTCTGGGAGAGTAGTACCCTTGAAGAATGTGTAAGAGTTGGCGGGACTGATGGTGGCATTGTGGGCCAAGGAAAAGCAAAGGGTTCTTTGTGGCCAGACACAGGGTGCTGGAGGGAGGAGTACTCTGTACCTTTCTCTGCCTAGGGCTTGCTTCCCTGCCCCTCCTCATGGGGACAGAAGGGCTTCGAAAGGCTGCTTGCTTCTCCAGCGAACTTGTTGGTTTCTGATTCATCTTTGTTTCCCTATTGCCTCTTCAAATGCCCAGTGCAGAATAAGAACTTGAGAAATTTTCAGCCTTCTTACACTTTTTTCCCTGTAGTTTTGCTGAATCTGTTAGATTGCTGGAATATTGTTTCATTTAAGTAATTCAGAGTAATTGTAAATGACTACTTAATTGGGCAATGCACTGGATTTTTTTTTTTTTTTTTTTTTTTTTTTTTTTTTTTTTTTTTTTTTTTTTTTTTTTTTTTTGGGTGCTGGGTATTGAGCTCAGGTCCTTGGGCTTGCCTAAGTGCTCTACTGCTTGAACTAAATCTCCAACCCCTACATTTGCATTTTAAAAGAAGGATTTGTTGATACCTTGGAGTCTCTACTGTAGCATAATATGTGGTGGGAGATAGTTTTTGATCTGGGATGTCTTTCTTACTCTCTCCAACCTCCTTGTACACATCATCAGCTTGGAGTTCTATTCTACAGATTCTGTAGTTCATTTGCTTACTCTTTCATTCAGTATGTTTTGGGTACCTCAATCTTCTGAGGTTACAGTAAAGAACAAAAACAGACTCCTGTTCACATGGTGGGTGGAAATTAGCCTAGGACTTTCTAAATTTTACTGAACACACCATTTACTTAAAGATTCTGCTAAACTTTAGGCTCTGATCCTAATAGGTCTGGAAATAAGGCCTGAAATTCTGCATTTCTAACAAGTACAGAATGAGGCCAGTGGTGCTGGTCCATGGGCTCCATTTGAGTAGTAAGTGACAATAAATAAATGCAAGTCACATGGCAGTAAGATACATGAGGAAGAATGTGTCGGGTGAGGGTCCACCGTCCTCACACATGGGCTTGTTTATCTAGGATGGCGAATGAAGACCTCAGTGATAGGAGGACGTTTGAGGAGAGACGTAAAAGAAGATGTCGGAGGGAAGAATATTCCAGGTTGAGAAAATACCACATGCAAAGGCTGCAGATGGCTGAGGAGCAGCAGGGAGCCAGTGTAGAAGTGCACGAGCAAGGGGAGAGTTGTAAGAAACACTGCTGAGGAGGACCAAGGCCTAGATTGCTTGGGCTTTACTGGTTGTGGTGAGGCTTGGTGTCTTACTCTGAAGGAGACGGTAGCCAGAGGAATAGCCAAGGAAGAAGGGACACAGTCTGACTTCAGTTTTCAAAGAATCAGCATGCCTTTGGTGGGAGAAAAGTCTGTAAGGCCAGCTGAGACTCAGGGAGACCAGGTGGGAGACTGGTGTTGAAATCCAGTCTGTGGGTGAAGATGGCTTCGACAGGGTGGTGGCAGGCAAGGTGGTGGAAATGGTTAGATTTGGGCCATCTTTGGAAGATAGAGTTAGTAGAGTTATCTGGTGGAATTAAAGGGTGGGAGAGAAAGAGAGGAGCCAGTAGGGTTCCAAGGTTTTTGGCTCAAGCAACTAGGGAGATGAAGTTGTCATTAATTGAGACAGTAAAGTTCACAGGAGGCTGAGGCTAGGGGTCAGAAACAGAGTTTACTTGTGGTAGGTAAAACTTGAAAAGTTGATTCAGGCGGCCAGTTGAACAAAGTTGTCTGGAATTCTGGCAAACAGATGCAGAGGTATAAAGTTGGGAGCTGCAAGCGTGGAACTGGATAAAAGAAACCTGGAGAGTGAGTACAGAGAAGAGCAGAATCCCAGTATCAGCATGAGTGCTGCAGCATTCAGGGGTACGGAGGAAGCAAAGCAGCAGAGAAAAAAACAAAGAACAGGGAAGTAGGAAGAGAAAAAAGCCTCAGAAGCCTGGCTGGGTGTGATAGAGCACGTCTGTAATTCCAGCACTCAGGAGGCTGAGGCAAGAGGATTGCTGCAAGTTTGAGGCCAGCCTGGGCTACATAGGCCAGGCTGAACCACAAAGCAAGACCTGGTCTCAAAAAAAAATTCTCAGAGGAAGAAAATGTTCAAGGAGGAAGGCATAATAAGCCTCACAAATGCGGCTGAGAGCGGGATTAGGTGGGGACTAGCAGCAGCGGAGGCTGGGTTTGCAAATGAGGGTGTTTGGTGGCCCTGAGAGTGGCAGGTCCAAGAAAGAAGGTGTCTTAATTTCTTTTCTCTTGTTGCTGAGATGAAATACCGGACACCCAAAGTTAAGGGAGGAAAGATTTATTTAGCTCACAGTTTGTGGGGGTTTCAGTCCACACTCAGCTGGATCCAAGGCAGGGTGCCCTGGCAGACAGGCAGAAGGCAGCAAGGTAAGCAAGGGGGTAAGCAAACCTCTTTCTGTCCCTTATATTTTATCCAGGCTACCTGGCTTTAGGGTGGGTAGCACTCCCACCCTTAATCCTAATACTTTTAATCCCAGCATCATATTTTTGATCCCAGCAGAACTATGCCAAAACAATCAGTGGACTAATTTAGTAATCACACACCCTAGATCCAGCCCCACCTATGACAACATGAGGCTTTGGGGGGACATCTAGACACAAACCATAACAGAAAGGAAGAAGAGAAATTGAGATAGCAGATGGGACAACTCTGTAAGTGGAGTAATAGGGGAGGGGGGTCAAAGGAAGGTCAAGATAGGGATATAATTGCATGTGTTCATACTTTCTCCTTTTTAACATTAAAGATATGCAAACAAGAATGTTTGATTTGCTGCTTTTGCCTCAAATATGTATGGCCCAAACAAATATATTTCGACTTATGTTGACCATTAGCACTTCACAGATACTTTTGCAAGATGTCCCAGACTTTGTTTCCCCTCCCATCCCTGCTCCCTACAAAGCAGAGAAGATCTTGGGAACTGTAGCACTGTCCTTCTAATAGTGACAGCAAACAGAAGTCAGATATCCCCTCCTGCCCCATGTCCTTTCCCCGAAGTGAACATCGCTGCGGAAGCTTTGAGGCCCAGAGAATCTGTCCAAGCTGATTTAAGTCTTAACTCACCACATGATCTGAGAATGTGCCAAGTGAATGTGCCTGTTTCCTTTTCATTTTCATTAACCTTCAAGCCCTTATTGTGGTTTTCTTTCTTTCTTTTTTTTTAAATTTTATTATAATGGTACATTTTCGATGTACATATTGATAACATTCATCACTGGGGATTTGTACCTGTACATGATATACCTTGTTGCTTCTTTTTTTCCCGTTCCCCTCGCCCCTCTTTCTTTTTTTTAAACAAACAACAACTCCACTCTTCTCTAGACAAAAATGAATAGTTGGAATGATCCAAAAACATTTTTGTTGCTTGACAACATATGAGAGGGGATTTCTAAGCACACAGAGGGACACATTATTCCAGGTGATGGGATGCCTGCCACGGGTGGTGATTCTCTGGGGACTTCAGGACCAAGGCAGTATTGGCAGTGTGGGTGTTGTAGGTATCAGTTGTTGCAGCTGATGGGAAGGTAGCGAACAAGTCACGTGGATTCAGCAGGATTCACCTGCTGGCGTTTGCCAGGCTCTTCACTGAGGGTTAGTGGATAGCAAGCCCAGGGGAGGTTATCAGGGCTTGGGGGCAGGTTGGGAAAGTCCTGTACCGCCACAAACTAGGACAGGTAGGGAACGTGGCAAGGCAACCATTGGTTGGTGCAGCCTACAGTGGATTGGGGCACAGAGGGCCATCGTTCTGATTCCTCCAGAAAACTTGATCCCTATTTAGAATCTCCTTGTTTTCAAAGGTCACCAGCTGATTCCAAGTTTTGAAATGTCATGCTGTACAAAGAGAACACACCCAGGAGCTCCCATTGTTGTTTGCTTTTTTAAAAAATCAGATTTGTTAAAGTATAATTTACATACAGTTTTCACCTTTTTAAGGAATACTGAATGCTGAGTTTTAACAGAAGTGTACAGTATCATGGATCCCACACCACAGTCCAAATGTGGAACATTTCCGTCACCTCAGAATTTCCTCCTGCCCCTCTGTGGTCAGGCCTTCCCACCCACACACTTGGTCTCTGGCAGCCACAAATCTCTTCTTGGTCACCACAGTTTTGCCTTTTACAGGTTTTGTGTAAGTGGAATCACACAATATGTATCTTTTTGTGTTTAGCTTTTTTCATTTAACATCATACTCTTGAGGCTCATCTACACTGTTGTCTGGATCGCTAATTCTACCCTTTTGATGGCAGTTATGTCCGCTGTGCTGCAGTTTGTTTATCCATTCACCAGTTGATGGCTGTTTGGGTTGTTTCCAGGTTGGGGTAGAAAAGTCTTTGTGTGGGCAGTTTTCTTCCCCTTGGCAAATAAGTGGGGGATTGTTGGGTCTATTTTAGGTCTGTATTTAACCTTGTAAGAAACTGCCAAACTCTTTTCCAAAGTGGCCATACAGTTTTACACCTCCATGAGTGCGGTGTGAGAGTTTTAGCTGCTCTTCCGTACCCTCCCTGGTATGCAGTATTGTCAGCCGGTTTTTCCTATTTATTTAAATTTTAGCCATTCTAATAGTTGTGAGGTGGTATCTCATCATGGTTTTAGTTTTTTTTTTTTTTTTTTGTGGTGCCAGGGATCGAACTTAGGGCCTTGTGCTTGCAAGGCAAGCACTCTAATCACTGAGCTAAATCCCCGGCTTTAGTTTGTATTTTTCTAATTACTAGCAATGTTATTTTTGCTTATCTTTTCATGTTCTTCCTTGCTGTCCTTATCTCCTCTTTGAAGTGTCTGCTAAACTCTTTTGCCTATTTAAAATATTCAATTGTTTTCTTATTATTGTTTTGAGCTCTTTATTTCTTCAGAATATAAGTCCTTTATCAGATGAGTGTTTTGCAAATACTTTCTCCCAGCCCGTAGCTTTTCTTTTTTCTTTTATTAATCGTGTTTTTTCAAAGAACAGGAGTTTTATATTTTGGTTACCTTCATCTTGTTCACTTTTTATTTTTATTTATTTATTTTTTTAGACAGGGTCTTGCCGTGTAGTTCAGGCTGGCCTTGAACTCTTGGCAATCCTCCTACCTCAGCTTCCCGAGTGCTGGGATTACAGGCGTGCCCCATCATGCCTGTCTCCACTTTTTAATTTAAGGGTTTTGATTGTGTGTGTGTGTGTGTGTGTGTGTTTTCTAGCATAGAAGTCTCTGCCCTAACCTAAGGTCACAAACATATATGATTTCTTCTGGAGGTTTTATATTTCCACTTTTAGGTCGATGGTCCATTTCACGTTATTATTATTATTTTTTTTGTTGGTTTTTTTGTTTGTTTGTTTTAGGGGCTGGGGATCGAACTCGGGGCCTTGTGCTTGCAAGGCAGGCACTGTAACCACTGAGCTAAATCCCCATTCTCATGTTATTTTTATATATTGTGCAAGGTAGGAGTCAAGGTTAATTTTTTTTCATATGAATGCCTAATTGTTCCAGCACCATTTATTGAAAAGATTGCCCCTGATCTATTGACACACCTTGGCACTACATATGTGTGGGTTTATTTCTGGATTCAATTCTGTTTCATTGATCTGTATTTTTGTCCTTATGCAAACACAACATTGTCCTGCTTTGTCTAGCTCAGGACCTCTCAACCTCAGGACTATTGACATTTTGAGCTTGGTAATTCTTTGTTGTGGGGCCTATTTTGTGTTGTAGGATATTTAGCAGTATTTGTTACCTGTGCCTCAGCTGCCAGTTACTGCCTCTTTCCCCAGCTATGACAACCAAAAATGTTCCAGACCTAGCTCAATGGCCCCAGGGAAGTAAAACCACCCCCAGTTGAGTTCCATTGAACTAGCTTTTTAAGGAGTCTTGAAATCGGGTAGTGTGAATATTCTTGTTCTTCTTTTTCAAAAAATTTGGGTATTATAGGTCTTATGCTTTTCCATATAGATTTCAGTATCTTCTTGTTAATTCACTATTAAAAAATCCTTCTGAATTTTCTATCAAAATTTCATTGACTTTAGGTCAATTAATGAAGATTGAATCTTAACAATATTGAATTATTGGGTCTATGAACATGATATCTTTAGGTATGCTTTCTTTTCTTTTATTAATGTTTTATAGTTTTGAACATATGAATTTGTACATGTGTATTTCATGCTTTCAAGTTTTTGGTAAACAGTAATTTCTTCTTAGTATATAGAAATATGTTTTAAAAATATTAACCTTGTATTACGTGACCTTTCTAAACTCACTTTTCTTCTAGGAGCTTTTTGTAAAGTCTTTGAGTTTTTTCCTAAAAAAAACATGATGTCTGTGATTAAAGACAGTTTTATTTCTTTGTTTTAAATCGGTATGCCTTTGATTTTTTTTTCTTACCTCATTGCACTGGTTAGGACTTCTAGTATATTACTGAATAGGAATGAAGAGAGGGGGCATCCTTGGTTTGATCCTAATCTTGGGGGAAAGCATCCAGTATTTCAATATTAAATATGAGTTAGGTATAGTTTTATTTTTGTTTCATAGATGCCCTTGTATTATTTTGAGGCAGTTCCCTTCTATCCCTAGTTTGCTGTGAGATTTCACCATGATTGGGTATTGAATTTTACCAAATGTTTTCTCTAGCTATTGAGATTATCACAAAGATTTTCCTCTTTAGTATGTAAAAAGACAACTTAGTTGATTTTAGAGTGTTGAATCAAGCTGGGTTCCTGGGATAAACTCCAGCTTAGTCATTATGTATACTGCAGCTGGGCCTGATTTCCTAATATTTTTGTTAGGAATTTCTCAAGTCTCGCATTCATAGGACTATTGGTTTGTTGCTGTGTTTTGCTGAAAAGCTTGGTGTGGCTTTAATGTAAGGATAATGCTGGTCTATAAAACAATAGGGAAGTATTTCCCCTTGTGTTTTATGGAAGTGTTTGTGTAGGATTGGTGTTTCCTTTCCCCTGAAGTCTGTGGTCTTACAGATGAGATTGATGATCACTCTAGGGTTTCTTCAGTTAAAGGAAAAATAATCAGGTACCTCCAGTAGATGTCCTCATTCTCAGGGCTATCTGTGGACACTGCAGAGTCCTGGTCCAAAGTCTAGGAAGAAAAGTTGGGGTGAAGGGACATTGGGCTGGAGGCTAAGGTGGCTCTTTGCTGACCGTTACTCATCAGTCACTTTACTCTGTAGGGCTGTAGTCTTCCCACTGAGAATAGGATTCTCCAGATCCTGCCTCGGTGGGGTCATCCATGTGTTCTACCCCAGTGGAAACCCAGCCGAGGATTTTCATACCCAAAAGGGAGGCTCTTTCCCATATTGCAAAATGGGAAATCTTGACAGCATGTCAAGATTCCAGTATGAAGCCCAGACGAATACTGGCTTAATTTCAATGCTTACTGGCTTTTAAAAAATTATAAAAGCGACATATGCTTTATGTAGTTCAAACAATACACAAGTGTGTGCAGAAAAATGCAGAAAGCCTTGCTGGCTCATGCAGTTCCCTAGAGTTGTGCTGTCAAGCAAGTGTTCTGGGTCCTTCCAGACCTCTTTGTATACAGATATTTCTGTCCATAAACATAGCTTCACTTAATATTTTTCTCAGATATAGCAGGTGTAATATCTAGCAGCTTGCTTCTTTCACTTACTGTTGCCTTGTGGCGCTCTCTCCGTGCTAGCTAAATCTTACCATAGAAGAATTTGAACTTTTTGTAAAAACATGGAAAAACCTTCTACAAGGGAACAGCTTTACCACCACTGTAAGTTTCAAACCTAGAGTTTGGCCAGCAGTGGTGGCACATGCCTGTAACCCCAGCACTCAGGCGGCTGAGGCAGGAGGATCACTGTGAGTTTGAGGCCAGTCTGAGATACATAGTGAGTTCAAGCCCAGTCTGGAATGAACAGAGACTATCTCAAAAAAAAAAAAAAAAAAAGATTCAAATCTAGAGTTAAAACATCCCCAAACTGTTCCTTCCATTTTCTCCATTCTCGGTCTTCCTTTCCTGGGAGATACTCTGGCAGATATTTAAAGACAACCATGGACACTTGTGTTTTTTTGAGGTGGAGTGTTTTAGGCATCAAACTCAGGGCCTTGTGCTTCTTAGGGAAGCACTCTATCACTTGAGCTAAATCCCCAACCCCATGGACACTTTGAGACACCACCTAAAGTGGGGATGAGCACTGGGTCTGGGCCAACGACTGTGAATGTAAAGAGGGCCGAGGAGCTGCCTCCGTAGCCCAAGGTCACTGCTGCACCTGCCTTCCGTCCACTCGGGCGAGGCTTTGTCTAATGCGTCCTAACCACAACGCCAGAATTTGATTCAGATTTTGATTTGTGTATGTTCCATCTATTCTTAGCTCAAAAGAAGACCTCCGGATGTCAGAAACACAAAATAGCTTTGGTATTTATACAGTACCAGTAAATAGAAATGTCTAGAATATTTCTAACTTTACTCTTCCTGTGTGAAATATGGAATTAAGCGCCTGGAATGAAACCAGGACTCCCAGACCTACACCTTTACCTCTGTTCCTAGAAATGAACGCTGCTCCTTAGTCACTTGTCTTTTTATTTACCAAATGTCAACAGCAAGCCCAGAAAGGCTAAAGAAAAATGGAAAATCTGAGAAGAAAATGTGTTGAAATTAATAGTGCTGCTTCTCAATCCTCTGTGAAAAGAGCTGAGCAAAAATTATCTCTAAATCTACATAATTCATTATCAAATAATGAGTCTTTGTTTGGAAAAGAATAGGAGGGTCTGGATTAGGAGCATTATTTTGAGTATAATTAAGTTGGATGAAAGTGTGTTCAAAAATCAGCACCATAGAGCTGTCTTTGGCAGTTTCCTGTTAAGGTATAAAAACTGGAGCTGAACTTGTGAAGTAGGATGGTGAATCCTACAGACACTGAATCTTTTTTCCCCCAGTGGGATGGGGAATATTTCTTATCTCTACTCCAACAATAAAAATATCTTAAACAAGTATTTTTCCATTCTTCTGGCTAATGTAATATGTTTACTTTCCCCTACAGGGATAACAGTCCCATGGTTTGATGTAACAGTTCAGTTATTGGTGTCTTGGGTCTCTTTTCCTATTTGAATCTTACACCAACCTTAAGAGTGGGAAGTGATTGGCTGAAGGTTGCATAATGGTTTTGGGATTTTTTTCTGTTCTTCTTTGATTCAGGGACAAATAGTCTAGCTATGCAGATTAGCTCAAGTGTGGGCCTCTAGGCTACCGGGGGCTCTCTTGTGACATCCAGGATAGGAATGAAATGGAACTGGGCTATGTGGATGTTATAACTAATTGATAGAAATAATAGCTAACATTTTTAAGTGTTTACTATTTGTATGAACTCATTTGATTCTCAGAACCTTATAAAATAGGCTCTATTATTAATCCTCCTGCTTCGGATGAGGAAACCAAGGCACAGACTGATTTGAGAATAGCTCACCCAGTGTGACAAAGCTAAGCGCCCAAGGCGGGCCTTGAACCTAGGCACTTTGATGCCACATCCCTCATTCTGCTGCTTTGTGCCACCATCCTGGATAGCAGGAGATTGAGGCCACTGGTGTGTGTCGCGGGTCCAGTCTGCCTTCCTATGCCTGGATCCATCCTTTGGCCTCTTTCTGCAGACTGGCTTTCTCTAATTCCCACAGCTCCTTGGTTCCCCTGTAACTGAGCCTTGCCTGGGTCTTTCACTTGTTGTGGTACTCACTGTAGCCAGAGTTGGCAGGACTTTTCACTTGACACCCACCGCTTTGTTATTGTCCTGGTTCCACACTCCTAGGAGGAGAATCAGTCTGGCCAATGGAATTAGGGATCCACCTGTCATTTGAGAAGGGCACATCATATAAAAATGGCTTCTTAGTCGACTGCTTCTTCATTAAGGGATCGATTTTAAATAAGATGGTTGGCATGCATTGGACAGACCTCCTAAAATTTGTCTCCTCCTTCATAGCAATAAAAAACAGATTCATGTGTTGGTAAGCTTTTCTTAATGAAGACAGTGGTAAATGGCTGGCTTTGTAGCATCCGCTAATTCATGGCTGATTTCAAGATACCAAGGGAGTTGGGATCGATGCATCCAGTGGGCTGAGCACTGATATGACCTGGCCACACAGCTCTGGTCCCGCTCCCGGCTGGGCTGGATGCAGGGCGGCTTACACAGGAGTGCAGTCTAGGCTTAACGGGCCGCTCGACTACGGGGCTTGTACTTGTCAAAGGAAGTGAGCTCTCCGGGTAGAGAGGGTGTGGGCAGTCTAATATAGCCTGGAGCATGCAGTTCCAAAGATGAATCCAGTAGGCAGTTTCCTTTGACTGTTATGTTTCACTTGTGACATGTAATTAACCCTTTCACTGATTTTAAGATGCCAGACCTCATTATGGGGACTGGCGCTGGAAGGTATAATTTTCCTTCCTGTCCCCCTGTCAGCATCTCTTCCTCTTGAGGTGCTGTCACGAAACGCTCTTTCTTTCTACCTTCCAGACCAAAGATGCGGGATCCACGTGGTGGCCTACTAGATGCCTTTCAGTTGCATACACACTATTAGTCTCAGTTGGAGACTTTTATTTATGATCATGAGGCCATCTCTCAGTTCATGTAATTATGCTAAAAGCCAAGACAGCCTCGCGACTCCTCCTCTGCCAGTGTGTCAGACACCGTCGCGGATCTCAGGGCCTCTCATGGCTCTGTTCCCAGGCACATCTGGGAAGGGTATTGGGAGTCTTGGCTTCCGTGTGCTATTTACAATTCCACTGATGCTCCTCATTGTTCCTCTTGATGTGACTGTGTCCCCATAACCCTGGCTGGCTCTCACAGATGGCTGAGTTAGCCACGGGGAGATGGAGTAAGCCAGTGTGAATGGTGTGGAATTCCAACTGTCCTACTGATGGAAGGTCAGTGTCTTTACCTATAAAAATAGCACAATTAATTTATTCTTTTAATTTCCCTGGAGATATAGCAAGAGAAAAAATGTTTTACAAGACTCTTTTACGGTTTAGTGAAGATTTGTCCTAGTTTATGGATATGTTGACTTCTGAATAAGAGGACTAGCATTTATGAAAAAGCTTCTGTTGTGTTAGTCACTGGATCAAGGATTTTTTTGGTTGTCTAATCCCCATGGCAACACCCCTAGATAGTTCTTGCGCATTTTTCTCAGAGGAAGCTAAGATTGAGAGGACTTTTAAGACTCCTACTTGCCTAAGGGTGCATTGTTGGTAAGTGATGGAGTTGAGATTTGAAAGTAGATCTGACTACAAAATAACTATATTTTCAGCTATACCATATGGCTCCACTCTCAGTATTTTATTTGATTTTTTCAAACATTTAGAAAAGTTAAAAGGACTGTGTAGTGATACTCATATGCTTACTATCTAGATGGTATGATTAACATTTCACTTTATTTGCCTTATCATATATCTGTCTGTCCCTCTAGCCATTCATCAATTCATCTTATTTTTCAGTGTACTAAAAGTAAGATGCAGGCATCAGTACACTTTACCCCTAAACTTTAAAGCACATGCGTCATTCATTAGGGTTCAATATTTATTTATGACTTTTGGGGGGATAAATTTTACATACAATGAAAGACAAAAATCTTAAGCATATATTCCTGAATTTTGACAAATGTATGCCCCCGTGTAACCCGAATCTCTGTCAAGACATAGCACATAACCATCACCCCAGGAAGAAAATTCCCTTTTGTCCTCTCCAGATATTCTACTCTCTATTCTCAATCCCCATGAGCCCCCAGGCCTGTTAAATTTTTTTCACTGTGGCTTAGTTTTTATAACTATGCTGCTTTTTTTTGTTTGTTTTTCTTCTAAATTGCTAGCTTTCTTTGTTCTGCAGCAGCAGATAAAAATGAATATCCACCCCACGTACACAATAGAGGCTGTGACTCCAGGTATTTTCCCTACAGTCATAATGTCCCATGCAGTCTTAGTAACAAGGTCTAGCCAGATGTGGTGACACACACCTGTAATCCCAGCACTTGGGAGGCAGAGGCAGGAGGATTGCCTTGAGTTCAAGGCCAGCCTGGGCTATATAGTGAGCACAAGGCCAGCCTGATCCAAGTGGCGAGACCCTGTCTCACCCTCCTCCAAACCCCCCCCCAAAACCCCCAAACAAAAAACAAAGTCTGTTGTTTCTAAATGGATTTTCCTGATATGCATTAATTGAGAAGATATTTATTGAGCAGTGGGTATGTGGCAGGCCCTGGGCTTCCCCACTCACAGAGTGCTGGTGATCATAGTTCACGACGTGATTGGCAGCTCCTAGGGATGAGTCCATGATGTTGGGCAGAGGCGGGTCCTATGAAGGGGAAGCCCAAGGGTACTGGGGAGGGTGGAGGAGGGGCCTCACCTGATGAGTGAGGAGGAGGAGGTGGACTAAGAAAGACTTCCTGAGGAAGTGACATTTGCACTAACATCAAAAGAATGACTAGGAGATAGTCAGGTGGGGATTTGGGACAAAGGAAGAAGTGGATACTGCAGTCTATGGTGGGAGTGAGTGCAGATTCATTCCTGAACGAGAGAGAAGACTGGTAGCCTTCGAACTAGCTTTATCCTCCAGCCAGAGGGTTTTATTAAACAGACTTGCCAGGTGTGGTGATGCATTCCTGTAACCCCAGCACTCAGAAGGCTGAGGCAGGAGGATCACCATGAGTTCAAGGCCAGCCTGGGTTACATAGGGAGCTCAAGGCCAGTCTGAACTATTCAGTGAGAACTTGTCTCAAAAAGACCAAAAAATTATAAAACACAGATCCGCTCGAACTCTTCAGTAATTTAGTTTAATGGAACCACTCCCAGTTCATACTTGCTGCTGTAGCCAGGCCTGCATTTGCCCCAAAGTCCTTCTATGCCCCTTACATTTCGTTTTAGTCAACTTTCCCATCACTGGCACAAAATTCCTGACACCCACAATTTAAAGGAGAGGTTTTCTTTTCCTTGCCAAACTGGGCCTTGAATCCAGGGCCCTTCCACTGAACTATATCCTCAACCCCTCCCCCAACTTTAATTCTTTATTTTTTGACACAGCCTTGCTAAGTCTCGAAGCAGCCCAAGCAGGGCTCAAACTTGCGATCCTCCAGCCTCAGCCTGCCAGAGTGCTGGGATTACAGGTCTGTGCTACTAGGACTGGCTTAAAGGAGAAGTTTAATTTGGTTCACAGTTTTATGGGTCAGTTCATGGTCAGTAGGCATCAAGCAGTAAAAACATCATGCTGGGAGGGTGTGGATGCTTAGTTTATGCTGGCTGGGAAGCAGAGCAAGGGAAGAGTGCCAGGGAGGAAGGGGTCAGGGACCAGATATAGTACCCAAGGTCTCACCTCCATGACCCACCCAGAACATCAGAAGTGTGCATTATTAGTCCCCCAGGTGGCTCCCAAGCCAATCAAGTTGATGCCACACACTGTTCTTTCTGTCTGGGAAGCTCTTACCAGCTCTGCCTGCTTCACATCTGCACTTCCGCGAAGACTCAACTCAGGTACTTCTCCTCCAGACAGCCCTCCCTGGGACCCACTGTGCTCTCTACCATTGCCGTTAGACGCTATGAGGTCTGCTTCGCCTGCTACGCCATCCTTCAAGGTCTCCTGGCCTGTATCCTCCATCAGACTGTGTGTTCCTTAGAGAAACAGTTCTCAAAAGGTCATCCCAGGTACCCTAAGGGGACTGGGAACCCCATCACACCTGTGATCGATGTGTAAAAGCTATTGGTTAGTGAGGCAGCTTGCTCAGAGCACAAGGGAGGAACATACCATAAAGTCGAACGAGCACTAAGGAATAACGGAGACAATACCTCCTGAGCGTGTCAAGCTGTGGCCAGGAGCGAGGGCAGGGATCAGTCCTCTGGAACTGTCTGAAGGTGGAATAATTGTGGAGTCAGTTTAAATCCTAGGTTACCAGAGTGGTCAGACAACCCCACAGTTTTGGCAACCACTTGCTTAAAAGCTGAGATCACATTTTGTTTGTCTTATCACAGAGTCTTGCACATACGTAGTAGACACAAAATAATTGTAGGGCGTATAAAGGAGGAAAGTGAGTTTCCGGCTATGTCCTCATTACTTCTATAAAAACTTGTTATATTGTTCCTGGACTTAAAGCCTTTCTTGATCATTCTGCCAACAAAGAGTATATAGCGTAGTACTAGTGGCATAGAGATCACAAGCCAGGGCACTGACTTCAGCCCACAGACATATGGTCAAAATTTAAACACTAACAAAATGAAAAGTGGTTTTTGTTTGTTTACTTTGGGGTTCTGGGGATTGAACCCAGGGCCTCACACATGCTAGGCATGAACTTTATTGTGGAGCACAACATGAAGAGTCATTTAGAAATCAAGAGATTTTTCATAAAAGACCAGAATTCTAGATTCTCTTGAAGTAGTTGGAAGACAGATCACCCTGGTCCCAATTCTGCATGCAGTTGGGTTCTGCAGTGGTTGACTGAAGCCGAGTTGTGGTGCGTGCTTTAGACAGGGCATCTATCATAGCCCCCCAGCTGTACCCGTGGCTAAGATGGGCTAGGAGTGGTCACAAACCAGCCCTCAAATCTATGATGGCTCTAAGTCATGGAATTTTATTTCTCATATAAAGACCAAATGAAAATTCCTGATTGTAAGCGGTGACTCAGGGACCCAGGGCCCTTCCATTTCATGACTTTACTGGGCGTCTCAAGGCTGTACCCTGTAGATGGAAGAGGAAGAAAAGGGGAAACAGATCCAAAAGTGATGCCCCTCATCTATTCACATCCCACCAATTGGTGCTCAGCTACTTGGCCACACCCACCTGCAGAGAGGCTGGGAAACTTCATCTGAGAGTGGGTCCAGAAAGAGAAGGAGACAGTTGGATGAACAGCCAGCTGGTGTTTGACTCAGCTCATTGATTTCATGTGCTTGGACCTTAAGGCATTTGAGTTTGCAATCCCTGGCTTAATAGCAAAAGGCTTTGGAGAAAAGGAAACCGAGGTTTAAGTACTATATGTCAGTTCCTGCAAGGTAGGAAGTTCATCTGTTTTCTTCATTGCTGAACACTCAGGCTAGGTCGGTGCCTGGCACATGGTAGGTGCTCAGTAAATTTCTGTTGATTACATGAATGACTTCCCCCTTCTGCCCCTGGGCAATAAAAATAGCTAACGTTTACTTAGTTCTTATGAAATGCTTAACTCTGTTAGTAGGCTGGGTGCTAGTTTAGGAAAAAGGTGCTAAATGTGGACAGTGATGAGAGCCACAGATTTAGAAAGAAGGTAAATGTGAAGATTATTTGCATTTTTTCTTCTCTCCCATATTCGCTATTTTTCTGGAGCTCCCTTCCATTGATATATTAATGTTTTCTTCTTGGCTGACTGCTGGGTGAAAAAACAGCTGTTTTCATCCTCTTATCGTTTTGGTAGACAAATGGTTGCTGCCCCAAGCTAAGACTTTTCTTCCCATGTGTAACAATTTCTGATTATATTGAATTTGGTTGTGCTTCAAATGGGTCATGGATCATGGGTTGTTGTCTTCTGTTTGTCAAGAAAAAGGTTAACGTTACTTTTCAAAGTCACCTTGACTTCCTTTAGCGCACAGCGTGGAAAGCAGAGAGTCAATAGTTTTCCTATAGTTTGCGTTCCTGCTTAAGAGTATACTGGAAACAATTTTTTGTTGTTATTGTTGTGACTCTCATTTACCTACGAGCAGGCAGGTTTGAGACTGAGTGGAAGGAAATGAGTATATTTTTCTCCTTCCCCATAGGAATACAAATAGAATCCTCCACATCTTGTTATCCTAGGTGTTGCATCTTTGTTGGTTGTTATAGGACCAGATGGCTTCAAGCCCTGGCCAAGAGTGGTTTGAGGTGATGGCCCCATGTCTGGGCAGCAGGAAGTACAGCTGCTGTTGCAGGAAGTGCGTCATAGTCTGGGACCACAGTTCCCTTGAATGAAAAGGGGAAGCTGATGGGACAGCAGCTAGTTGCAGGTCTTGTCATTTCTCCCAGATTCACTTTAGGATGTTTTAGCAGAAAAATCTCCACAAAAAAATGGAAAAGTTCCTTAAAAGGAGAGATGTATAAATACATTACCCATAGAAATAGATTATTGCTGTGGTGGTGCATGCCTCCAGGGCTTGGGAGGCTGAGGCAGGAGGATCACAAGTTGAGGCCAGCCTGGGCTACATAGTGAGTTCCAGCTCAGCCTGAATGACATGGTGAAGCCCTGTCTCAAAAAAAAAAAAATTATTAAGGTATTTATAGTAGCATTGCAAGAGGAAAGGGTTAATGTGGATTGTGCTGGGAAAATTTCCCATGAATTGGATGACTCTGGTGAAGGACTCTGAATGAGGGTTGAATGGAGAAGTTTGACTTGTGTGGATCATTCTAGCCACACTTGGTAACTCAGACCAGAAAGCAGGTGAATAAGACTGAGTGAGCGGCCTCACTCATACTCACCTGTTGTGTTTCCTTTGGCTTATCTTCCTTTTAACTTTCCTGTTTTTATTTATTTATTTTTTTTCTTTTCAAAAAGTTCAACTAATACATTTAGGTTTGCTTTAGGCCTTCCTTCCTTTACAAAATTTCATCATCTTTTCTCTAAAAGTGAAGAACATTTTCTTCTTTTTTGCAGGGGGTGGGATTCTGGGGATCAAACTCAGGGCCTTGCCCAGGCTAGGCAAGGGCTCTACCATTGAGCTAAATCCCAACCCCTATTTTCTTCTATTTTTAAAATTCATTGGAGGGGTTGGAGATTTAGTTCAGTGGTAGAGCCCTTGTGTAGCCCGTGCAAGGCCCTGAGTTCGATCCCCAGCAACCCCTCAAAGTCATTGGAAGGCAACCTTTTAATAATAATAAAGTTTCAGAAATCATCCACAGATTGCTTATCTTAATGCCTCAATCATACAAGATCTTTTGTTTTCATTTTTGTTTTTGTTTTTGTTTTGTTTTGTTTTAGACAGGGTCTTGCTATGTAGTTCAGGCTGGCCTTAAACTCACTTTGAAGCCCAGGCTGGCTTTGGACTCACTTCGATCCTTCTGCCTCAGCCTCCAGAGTGCTGGGATTACAGGTGTACACCATGACACCCAGCTAATCACATAGATTTTTACCTGGTTTGAACGCTGAAATTTTCAATTTGGCAGGTAACCTATTTAATAGTAACATCAGGGTTGGGCAAGGTGGTGTACCCCTATAATCCCAACACTGGGAGGCTGAGGCAGGATCACCAAGTATGAACACTGCTGAGTTCTTGTCTCAAAAGGAAAAAAAATAAAAATAAAAGAGAGACTGGAGATGTAATTCAATGTGAAGGCCCTGGGTTCAATCTCCAGTACCATGAAAAATAAAATAGTAACATCAGGGATTAGGGTGTAGCTCAGTGGTAGAGTGTGTTCTGAATATGTGCGAGGTCTGGGTTTGAGTCCCAGGAAAGAAAGAGGAGAGATGTCAGACCCATATCCACTGTACACCAGTGTTAACTGGTTCACACCATTTATTCCCAGTGTGGTGGGTTAAGTGTAGGACCTAGAAGTTTGGGAATGTTTATAGCAATTCCTGTAGATGTTGTAGGGACATCTGGGTGTGTGACTGGTGGATTTGTCCCTTAGGGCAGGAATTAGACCAGTTTGGGTGTTATTGAACTCAAATGGTGAGTGGCAGATGCCATGAGCTGTAGAACCTCAAATTGGTAGGTGAGGGATTAAAAGTTAAAGCAAACAAAGTATAGTCCTTACTCAGCGACAGAGCTCTGCACTACTTGTTACTTCATTGTCACGCACACTTTCATTTATAGCCTATTTAGAGGAAGATTTGCCCACAGTCCCGACAACCTAACACAACCATTGATAAGGTTGGTGTCTCTCACCCCTCATCTTTTGGTTTTTTGTGTGCACATGCCTTTTGCAGAGACATTTGTAACCGTAATCCATCATGGTTTCTCAATCTTTAGATGCAGGTTCCTTGACAAAGGCAGATTTTTTTGTTTGTTTCATATATAGTCTGAGTTAATTATGTCTCCTGTCTCTTCTTCTAGGGATTTTTAGATCCTTTGGCTCCAGTGTATCTTTATAATTTCTTAAGAGTTTTGTTTTTTGGGAGAGGGGAGGGGAATACTTCATTCTAAATTTTTCAGGCTTAGTGTCATGCAACCAAAGAAGAACCACTAGTAAAGAATTAAAATGACTACCTTTTCAGGACCCTATTTTCCTTAATCCCAAGGGTTGCAGTAGATACAGATTTTATCCTCTGTTAGTTTTCTCTCTTCAGGTAAGATAACATTCTTACCACTTACCAAGCTTCCCTGGTGGGTGAAGCCCCAGGAAGTGAGCTGGCCATCTGGTGACATGGTCATCGCCTCCTACAAACAGGCACCTCCCATGGAATGCTGTCCAGAGAGCCGTGGCGCCACATCCCCCTGGCTCTGCCCGCCGCCCGCTGGCCATCTGTTCCTCTCGCCCTCCTGGCCTAATCTTGGCTTCACATGCTGCCTGATGAGATCTCTTCTGACTCACCTGAGCCCACCGTGGCCTTTTCACTTCTTAAAAAAAATCTCTTCCCACACCTTGGAAATGGCTCCAGCTTGTACTCACTCAATGTTACGAATTTTAGAGAAGGAAAGAACATGTGGCCATGTTTTAGTCACATTCTTACAACTCCCCAGTTTCTTTGTCCTAGCTCATCTACCTTGAGGGCTCAGCTTTTTGGCTCACAGTATCACAAGGCCAGTCCTTCTGGAAAGGAGCTAATGCCACTCATGTTGATAGGAAACTAATGTGCAATTCCTCACCAGTTAGTTAATTATCTCAAGCCATCTTTGAGAAGGATGTTTAAACATTTAGTATTCATTCATAGGAAAGTAATTTCTAGGATAGTCTTGTTAGCTTCTGGCCTTCCAAGTACAGCCCATCTTTAAGGGTCAAGTGTACCTGTAAGTCTGTAGAAATCAGCCAGTCAAATATTTACAGACCGCACATGATGTGCTAGGTAAGATACATGCTAGATGAGTTTCCTCAAATGGTACCAATAATGCTTTAAGGAATATATGCAAAGACATGATTGTGTACAAATAGCTAATTGAATATGGAAGGCAAAGTATCCAGGCACAGAATAAGTGGTATGGTGAATATGTGTTAAATGAATTCATCTTATTTTATTCCTCATGGACCGAACTGTCAAATTCAGCATCCTTTACTCTGGATTACAATAGGAGTAGACTGCTGGGCTCCCTGATGCTTAGACCTTGCCTGAAATAGCAGCAGGGCTGAGTGGCTGTGATCTGGGACCTGAGGGTCTCAGAAAGGTGGTCGCAGTTCCCTGGGAACTTCTGAGTTGTTGGTTTTTTACCAGAGTAGGCCTTAGAGGATCATGTACAACCTCTTCTTTAAACAAGAAATTGGCATTTTGCTTTGGAAAGATTTTCTTACCCACAACACAGCATTGGAAATTATGATAGAAAATTATTTTAAAATTATTTAACTCAGATTGCCTTAGAACTGTAGACTGTCTTTAGCAAACAACTATGTGACATCCGAGTTACAGGCAAGGTAATAGTTTCCACTTATCCTATCAGCACTCACTGCGTTGCTGACACTATGCTGGGTGCCTGATGTGCTTATTGTGGGATTTAATCTTCACAACCATTTTATGAAGTAAGAACTATAATTATTCACATTTTACAGATGGGGAAAGCCAGGCTTAATTAGAGGGATGAAATAGCTTGCCCAGGCCCCTGCAGCCTGAGCTTGGCTCTGTCCCTTTGACCCCAAGGCCCTGGCTCCTGCCCGCCATTCTGCTGGCTGTGCTCCGTAACTGTCTCTGGTGCTCGTCTGCTAAGCGAGTTGCACCCCAGGCCTGGGAATGGAATAAGCCAGATTGGCGCATGCTATTGTCCGCATGACACGGGCCTTTCTCATCCTATCTCTGCAGTGTGATCTGGCCACCAGAGGGAACGTGCATGAGTGTGGCTGTAGCCACAGGGATGCCTGCATTTCTGTCCCCTCCTTTCAGATTTCAAGCCTACCCTAAGTGGTATTTATGTCTAATCTGCTGCTACTGGGGGTAATGAGCATTGACTAGACTGTGTTTTGTATCTTCTGTCCTTCTCCACATAGTCTTTAAGACCCAAGTATGCTGGGAAGAATGCTAAAGAATTTTTATGGACTCCTTCAAAAGTTATATATATAGATAGAAGTGACTGTGCTTTGATCGTGTTCCAAATTTTAAAAAGCATGCAAGCCTGAGTCACACTGTGGCCCATCTAAACAAAATGTAGGTGCCAGGGCATGTGGTCCTGAACTTGCCCTTCCAGCTGGGTGAATTATGAATTTGTCCTGGGGACCCATCATTTTCCCTGCCCTTGGTGGCTGCTACATTTCTCATGCTGAAAATATTAATGTTTTGGTTTCCAGGTACCTTTTGTAGAATTCATAGAAATTTATTCCAGAGACTAGTTCTGAGATGAATGTTAGAACTTCCTACACCTCTATATTCAGTTTTTTTTGGGGGGGGTGCCGGGGATTGAACTCAGGGCCTTGCGCTTTGCAAGGCAAGCACTCTAACCGCTGAGCTAAATCCCCAGGTGTATATTCAGTTTTAAAATTTCCAATATACCATTCGTCTCATACCACTCATCTCTTGGACAGTAATTATTGAGTACCTGCCGTATGCTGGTACTGCACTCCCCTTGACCTGAAGATGCACCGTTACTTTCGTCCAGTCAGTTTTTGAGGGTAGCCACTAACTACATCGATGAGACATGTAGCAGTCACTTGTTCAGAAAACATTTTGTGGATTCCAGTTATATGTAGGGATTGGGCATAGGGCATCGTCATAAATAATCCATAATATGCCACGCTGAATCTTGGTCTGGGGGAATCCAAAGAAATGCCACCAGGTATTGGAGCAAGGAAAGAATCTTTCAAAAGGAAACCAACCAAAAACCAACCAATCAACCAGCCAGTCAACCAACCAACCAACTAACTAACTAACTAAATTGCTGGGCAGACAAGTAATAATCATTTATCTTTCTAGTTTTTAGATGAGATACTGAGGCTCCAAAGAAATATTTCATCAAATTAACTAACAAGATTTGACAACCTGTTTACTACCAATAAAATGAAGGAATAAGATTTCCATATAAAGATTTTTCCTGGTTTGGTTTTCACATTTTTCTATATAACCATGGGGGGTTAGAATAAATATTTTAAGCACCAGTTTTTAGAAGAATAACTTTAGACACCCAGAGACTGGATAAGGTGCTCATTGTCACTCAGGCTGGAGAGAGCCAGTGTTCAGTATCGTTGTCTGTACTTCTGGAGCGGTGTCCTCGTGTATCATTGGGATGTCCTTGGTATAGGCAGAAGAGAAGGGAAAGAGACAGAATAGATTGTTAGTGGAAGGGAGGAACACACAGGATGAACAACATGGTATTTTGGGACTTGACACATGTATTTTGAGTTCTGCAATGAGTTTCCTTATTCTTTGGCACTAAGTGAAATGTGGGGGTGGGAAGCTGTTTTGAATTTTTCTGATTCTCTCTGCTACTTTTATGCTTTCCCCTTCATTCCTCTCCCATTGAGATGCCTTCGTTCTCCCTTCTTGTTGCTGTGTGACTTTTCAGGCACCAAGCTTCATCTACTGAGGATTTGACACTGTTTTAGGCCTTTCTTTCTGTCCTGAGCAAGTTCTGCCCTCTGTCTAAGCAACATCAAGATCTGTATTTTATAATCCACCCCCTTCCTCAGTGGCAAAGCTTCTTGCCTTCTTAGTGTGAACCATCTCTGGTCTCACTTCCACTCAGCCACCCTTTCCCACTGGCAATGCTCTGGCCCAGCCTGAGGAGCTTGCACCTTCTCTGAAGTCCCAGACTCTCATCCTCTGGTCCCAGCATTCTGGTGCTCACTCTTTTGTTCACTGTGCCTACGTCTTGGCTTCTCTGAGGTTTCCACCCCTTCTATCTCTGACTAGTCTGAGTTCATCTCCCTTTTAGGTCTTGTCCAGCCTTATCTCCGTGCATGCCTCAGCCTTCTTCTTTCTTTCTTAGTTTTGGCATAGTCCAGCCATTCACTTCCTCTACCTCATCCCACATGCTGGTGAGTATATAAAAATATACTTGGTAGTTTGGTGCCTCCTTATGATTCTTGTTTCTAGCATCTCTGGAGTCAACTGGTCCAGCACTATTCCTCTCAGCAGGATCTTCAGAGCTTTAATAATCCATTCATGAATTCCTCATCTGCACCTCTACCCGTCTCCCCAGATGGTCCTTCCTGGGACTGATTTTCCTCAAGCTGTCTAACCTGCTTATGGCCATCAAATCATTTCTCAACAGAGGGCTTTTGCTGTACCCTCTTCATCTGTTCCTCCTTAAATGTGAGTATGCCCACAGCTCTGTTGTAGTTTTCTTGTCTTCTAGCTTCAACCACGTTGAAGTGTAGATGACTCTCAATGTTACAGCTCCAGCACTGTCTCTTTTGTGCTCCAGTCCTGTTCTCCTCTCTTAAGGACACTCTGGTTAGATGGTCTGAAGTCACCGTGCACCCAATCTGCTCCCCTGACGTGGTCCTCCTGGTGCATTCTCAGTTGTCATGAACGGAGCCTCTGTTTGGCTACCCAACCCTGAAATCAGTCATCCTGGACTCTTTCCTGTCTTTCATCCTACACATCTGATTAGTCCAGTCAGTTCTGACCCCTTAATATTTCCAGTGCGCATCCCCCCAGCCTTTACTCAGGGATGAGATTGCTCATCTGGATGATCTCCCTGTCTCCAGTCTCCCTCCTCACTCCATCTCAGTCCATCATCCATAGGTCTTTCTAAATCATAAAACAAATCGCCCCTCAGCTTGAGTCTGAAAACTGTACCTAGTCCATTGATGTGTTTTATTTGACTGGCAGTATTTAGCTTGCAACATTTAAAAACAGTTTTCTTCCGGCTTTACTTGCCTGTATTAAATAGTGGATTTCACATTACGATTCAGATTAGTGATTTATCTTTGAAACCTGGAAATCCTGGCCCTTCACTCCTGCATTCCTTCATGGGAACAGCTGGCCGAACAGAGAGACAGCTGTGCCCCTAGCTGGGTCCTACTCTTTCCAGGTAGCCACAGACCCCGCCCTCCCAGGTGTGGTTCCCTCACTTGTGCCATGCTCCTGGCTCCTGCAACACTGGAACCTTTGGCATGAAGCTGGGCCTCCTCCAGCTGCTAGGGTCCCACTGTGCTCTTGTACTCTGGGCTTGCTGAGCTCAACTTGGAGGATCAAGAACTTGGCATTCTGTTTCACACTCCATGGTTGCACATACTCCTCTTCTGGTTAAAACCCACATGAGAGGCAATATTCTTTTCTGAGAACTTGGAAAACCAAGTAAGATCACAGTTTCATACTTAATCATTTGGGTCCGGGGCCTGAGAATCTGTAGGATAGACTTTTCTAAATTGATGGCAACACAGAAGAAGAGCTACATTTTACATTTTGATTGTACATACATACACACACACACACACACACACACACACACGCACGCACTACCCCACTGGGAGGAAAAAAGGTCAGGAAATAATACCCATTATTATCTCTTTCTCACCTTCCCTCCCCCTTTCATTTTCCTTTTCCTTCTCTTCCTTTCAAGCTGGTCATGACCTACTAAATCAATTTCATGATCCACTAATGGATGACAGTCTATACTTTGAAAAACACTATGTATGTGTGGTGTTTATAAATCCCTGAAATTATATGTTTAAATTCAGTGTATACCATACCATGTTTTTCTGTGAGAGAGGAACTGCTTTCCAAGGGGCCATGATGAAAGTGGATTTCATAACTGCTCATGTAGACATTTTATTTATAATGGGATTTGAAATCTTTAGGTTTATGACAAAGACAAAGGAATTGGTGATTGTTACTTTGCATGTGGGCCCATTGTGTCAGATCTCTGATGTATGCTGTATTGTTTTTTGTTAAATGAAGTTAATATTTGCAGAATCTCAGGGAGAAGGAAATGGACCCGTAAATCTCTTCTACACATGAGAAGGTGAAAAGCTGGATGAGGTACATAAAAAGGATTCACTTGGTGGAGGAGTTTTAATAAAACCTTCATTTAAAGTCAGGTTAAGTCCAGTCAATTCGCAGAAAAAAAATATAAAGAAAAGAACACAATGGTCACAAATAGATAATTCCTCAGAATTCAAGTTAAATAAATAAAAAGTGTAGAGAACGATTGTAATTAGGATAATAATGAATAATAAAAGCTATTCCAAACGATGAAGTAATATAATTGGATTAAGTAACAAACATTTTGTTTTCTTCCTTTCTTTCATTTTGGTTTATATCAAGTCATTTATTCCTTGGCAACAGGAATGAGGAAAAATAGTGAACAGAGTAAATCTTCTTGACCTCAGAGATCTTTCAATCTAGAAAAGAAGAATGAGAAATAAAAATAACATATCACCAAAGCACTGATGAAATAGAATAAGTATCATAAATACATTAGATTAGAATAAATATCATAAGTTCATTAATATCATAGAATAAATATCAAAAATACATTAATGCCAGAATATATAACAGAAAACAAATTTGTGGGAGTGAATGTGTAGGGAGGCAATAGAACTTTACAAGATGATTAAAATTATTTTGAGCTGCAAGGTTATTAAACAGTGGTTTAGGGGAACAGAATTCAAAGGAAACTTCTGTGATAAATTAACAAAATATCTCAAGATTAAATATCCCTTAGTGACATCTTTTCTGTCACCTACCTCCCCATAGGTGTGCTGGAATGGTATTTGATCTGTTTTCTAGGAATCATTAGCCCTGTTCTAAGAAGAGGAAGGCACTGTGTCAACAGGCTTTTGGACCTGGCCTGCTACAGAAAGGTTAATGATTTCTCCAAATAGCACTATTTATTATCACCTGTGTGTCCCCCTCCTTTGACTGATTCTGGCAGTTAGAGCAAAGTGAACTCATTATTACCATAGTCAAAAAATGAAAAATGGCCCCTGCGATGAGTCTGTCCTTTTTGATTTAGTAACATGATTAACATTTTATTATAGTATTTTTTGTTGTTGTGTGTAGGACAAAACCATGTTGCTCCCCCAAAAGAGGCATGCAGAAAAGAGGAAAAAATAATCTGGAATCCCACAGCCCCAACACACCTGCTGTTTACCTTTCTGGTAGGAACCGAGTGTTGCTTTCATTTGCTTGGCTGGTTTTCAGGAGGCTAAGAGGGGAGGGGTTCCTGCAGGCTCCTGCGTATGCTTCCCACGCACACCAGCCATATGGCAGCACGAAGGTGCATGTGCTGAGCAGGGTGGTGGCCTCGACCCCTGGGCTCTCCATTTGGTACCTCCTGTTTTCCAGTGGTCTGTGGTCTAAGCTGTATGACGGAGTATCTCTCAGAGAACAGGTGACTGCAAGAGGAGCTGGGCACACACTTATCTCTTTGTAATGTTAGGTTTTATCTGAGCAGAGAAGCAAAGCTCCCCAGTGCAGGGGCCCCCGAACTCAGGGCAGGTCTGCCATTTGCTCTCTGCCCTGTACTCCTCTTTCTTTACATCCTCCAGCCTCACACTGCCTCAAAAGGATTACCTCCTACCATGTCTTGCCTCACAAATGGAATCCAAAAGGATCCAGCACCTTCCAGAAAGCAGTTACTTTGCTGTTGCCTCTTTGTATTCTTCATTTTTAGGGGGTAACTCTTGTTAACTTTTGCTTTCATGTACCAGTATCAGATGAGGTCTTCTTGCCCTGCGAGCCCTACTTAGATGGGCTCCAGCTCCCCATTGTTCTCCCATCTGTGGAGGAAGGATGCTCTGAGATTCCCGCACATTCCTCAGGCCTCAAGCTCCTGGGCTCACCTCCTGTCAAGCTGCTGCTCCCACTGAATTAGCTCAGCTCAACGATGCTCTGTCTCTGTTCTTCCTGTATTGATCTAGAAAGGTGCAGACTTTGATCCTTTTTCTCTCTTTCTTCAAACCACCTCCTTTAACTCAGCCTCTGTAAGAGCAGTGAGAGTTCCAATGAGGGTTCCAGTGGGAGGCCAAAAGATTACCCAAGGATGTAGACTTGCAGAGTTGATACTCTGCCCCATTTCTGAAAAATTCTGGCAAATTCTAGACACCGTGAGCCTCCAGAGTTCTGCTGTGGTCTCTTCATCTCCTGTCTTCTGTCTTCTCATTTATTTTCAGCTCCCAAATTTCTCACGAGTTTTCACTCAAAGCTGTGGAGATTTCTTTGGTCAGCTTCCTATTCTGAGCGTCACGTGGCTGCAGGGTCACTTTCCAAGCCCAGGAAGCTCACTGCACTCCCCGCTGCCTAAGCTGAGGGTGTAGCTCGGTGATGAGCATTTGCCTGCTCTGTGTGAGGCCCTGGGTTCCATCCCCAGCACTGCAAGAAAAAAAAAAGTCCCCCACTCCTCCATCTAAACAAGTGTTCTGTCCATAAGGGCTGTGAAGACAATAGCAATTTTACTGTTACTTAATTATGTATTTTCTGAAGAGGGAGGAGAAACTCAGTGAAATCTAGTGTTCTGAAGTAAGGAACACATTTATTGCTGCAAAACAGAAAGATTGGACGGTGTCTTTTGCAGCACCTTCTTTTTAAAAACGTGCAGTAACTGAGCTAAAAATGCTGGAGCTTGAGGGGAAGTTATTTAACTACTTGAGAGCCCAGCGGGGAAACAGGAAGGAGAACTAAGTTCCGAGCTGGGGTAGGTGGGAGGGTACGGAGGGGGGATTGGGAGGTCAGCAGCATAGCTAACTCTAAATCCCTGGCTATTATCACAAGCCTATTGGAGGTGGTACCTGGATTAGTTCTTGTAATTTTTTTTTTTTTTACTCTAAAGAGCACTGTTACCCATCTTGATTCTGAAGCACCTGCCTCAATCCATCTTGTTCTCTGCTTTCCCCTGTTTTCAGTCTTCATGGCTTTTGACCTTGAGGTTGGCTTTTCAGTTTATGACCTCATCTTGCCCTTTGGAAATTAATACTGCACTTTAAATTCTGTTGGTTCCCTCTGGGCTTGTGTGTGGAACACAGATGGATATACAGCAAGCCGGTAGCTTTTGGTTGTGTCCTTGAAGTAGATGGAGGGTTTGGGTTTGTGGAGAAGGCAGAAGGGAGGTCTAGGAAGAGGGACCAACATGAGCAAAACTACAGAGAGGAGTTTGCAAGATGTGTTTGGGGAATTGTTTGGTGGGAGCTAAACCATGTGGAAACCGGGAGAAAGACTGTTTCCAGGTGGGTCTAGACCACTCTGAAATGCTACAAAAAGGGAGATGAGAAAGGAGGAAAAGTGATTGGATATGGCTACATACGGTTCATCTGTGAGGGTTTTTTTTGGTTTTTTTCTGGTGCTGGGGATTGAACTCAGGGCCTTGTGCTTGCTAAGTAAGCACTCTAACCACTAAGCTAAATCCCCAGCCCATCTGTGAGTTTTGAAAGGACTATTTCAGTTGCGTGGAGAGGGCACAAAGCTCGTGTCAAGGGCTTCCAAAGGGAATTGACGGCCAAATGGAGTCTGCCGGGATAGACCAGATGTCCCTAAATGCTGGCCCAAAGGCTTTTATCCTAGATTGGTAGAAGTGATACAAGAAATACAAAGTTAATACGTAAATATGTTTTATAAGCCTAATTTTATTTACTTTTAATGACTGCCTTGTAATCTGAGATTATAGTCTTGCTTTATTGGATTCAAAATGCCTTTTCTTCTAGAACATGAGGATGGTTCTTAACCTTGGCTGTGCATGAGAACCATGTGGGCAGCTTTCAGAGAGACTGGGCCCTGACCCCACATCAGACAACCACAGAATGAGAATCTTGGGGCAGGCAGTAGTAGGAGGGGTGCAGAGTTGACCAGGTGACCCTCTTGGGCAGCCAGATTGCGCACCTCTGTTCTGGTACATGGGAGAGTTTTTGAGATGGTCGGTGGTATTTTGATTGAGTGTTTTAAGTGACCTGAACGTGGCCAACCTAGAAGTTGGAAAAGGTTTGATTCATTACCCAACATGTTTTTTTGTTTTTTTTCTTGTGTTTCATTTTTGTGTTTAATTTTTGTCTTAGCGATTGATGACATTCAAGTGGCAGGGACCCAGGTGCAGGCACCTTTTTAAATGACAGAGGACAGTTTGTTACAGTGTTCCTTTGAAAGAATCAGCTTTCCAACCAGCAGTCAATGTATTTACATTTTGTTCATTAGACATTGTGTTTGTTAGAAGGAAGGTCTTGTGTGTCTCAGATCAAGTATCACTGAGAATTATTGCGAAAGCAAGTTGGAGGCTCAGAGTGGATGGATGCAAAGCGTCCAGAGCATCGTTTAGGTCTTCTTCTGCCTCCTTCTTTGGGGAGGGGGTTCTCCTCAGGGTTAGCCATGCCCTCTATTCTATTCCAGCTGCTTCCAAGGTGTCTTATACTTTGTGACTCTGAGGGTGAAACGTCTTTCTACTGACAACTGCAGGTCTGCATTGTAGCATCAGCTCAGTGAAACATTCTCATTTCTCCTTCGTGGGGCTTCTAGTTTTAATGCTTGAAGGTCAGAGTAGGAAACATCTTAAATGCAAAGCATTTAATTTCCATTAGAGTTAAAGGTTTCTAAGCTTGTGTTATAGCCAATAAAATGGTGACGTTTAAATCAGCTAATGTTCTCTTTCTTATGTGAATATTTTATATGAAGTATGCAGGAAGAAAAATCTATATGTTTATCCAACATTATGTCCAATGGCTGTTGGAAAATTGTCTTCTTAGGTTATTAGACGAATAACTTCTGTTATATGTGTCCAAATTGTGAAGAGAATTACACTTATTGTTCTTGGGGCTTGTTTTGCAGGCTAAGGATACTGGCCAAATCTTGCTAATTTAGGCATTCCCTGAATTACCAACACCCTTAGAGACTTGCTATAAATAAGATTGTGTGGGTTGGAGTATGCTGAGGCTATCAGGAGGCAAGAAATGGTGTCTGTGGGCATTGCTGCAGAATTAGTATTGAAGTACATAGTGGCGCAGCAGTGTGGTGGAATCACCTCTCTAACATACCTCCCCATAACCAGCTGACTGTGTTAATTTGCTCCCTGACCAAGGGCGCTGGCATGCCGGTCACTCATGGTTAGAGAACTGGTAACTTTTCCCGCCAGTGAGGATGAGTTGTGTTTGTTCTTAAATGTGTTGATGTCTATCCAACTTGTTATTATGATTTCTTAATTTGTTGAAATATTGTGTAAACTGATTAAATGCTAGTACAAACATTTACACACCGTAGCTCACTACGAGATGGGTGGTGTTATTCGCTGCTTTTTACAGTGAAGGAAGATGAGATTCAGAGGGGCTAAATAACTTGCCCAAGCTAATAAGTGGCAAGGGAAGGGATTAAAACCACGAAGTCTGATCCCAGCTCTGTTCCTGACCAACATACTCCACAGCCAGAGCAGTACATGATCCTGGCCTCGCTGAGGGCTTCCATATCAAGGGAATATGAGTAAGTTTTTCCAAGGCTGACTGTGGGGAATGTGAATCCCATGAGGGCTCCTGTTTAAAAGCATTTCATTTTCAAGTGGTTTAGGGGAAGCCTGCAGCAGATACCCCTGGCTGAAGGTACACAGTTCACCCTCACTTTCTAAAGCGTGAGAGCTTGGCAGTAAAGAAACCAGTTTTATTTAGTTTACCCCAGAACATCCTAAACTTATTGGGACGTGGAATCCTTTTATCAAGAATACATCAACTCTCTGCAGAGTGGCCCATGGGACATGATTTTTGTTAGATTTAGAATAATCAATTCTGGGAGAAGATATGTCCCTTTAACAATCCCAGATTAGGATGGTCACATATTTACTTAGTAAATACGTAAATATTTAAAATGTCTGATACCTTTGGTTTTGGAAATTTTTAATTGTAGTACAATCTATGACATTTATTACTTTACTTATTTATTGAATAAATTATTTGTCCTTATTAACAGGCTAGGCCCTGGCAGAATGAAGAAAGTGACAATTATGATGAAAACTTGAACAGCTTTACAGAGAGCCACATGAACTGTTAGTGTGGACCTTTGTGCCACACTGAGATTTGGATGCGGCATCCATCTTTTCCTCGTTGTCCTCTTAGACTCTCGCGTAGAGGATGAGGATGTCTAGTAATGCTAACTAGTTAGAGTGTTACAAAAAGAATATTAGAGCTGGGGTCTGACTGACATGGACTTGTTGTATGAGGATGCAGGAGAATTAAAATCTCCAGAATTGTAATTTATGAAAATAGAACTTATTTTAAATCCCCTGAAAATGTCCTGGAAAACTCTGAGATAGCCAATGGTACAACATGTGCGTCATTATAATTTCTTCAGTAAATCTGCTGCCTGGTATTTTTATCAACAGCTACTTTCAGTTAGCACTCAAGCCTAGAAGCCAGTTAGAATTATAATTTGTAGCTATGAAGGTCACAACTGTAGATGAATTCTGCATTATCCATAAGTGCCTTTGGAATCATACAAAAATTAAATTCTGTATGCTACGGATCCAGCATGAAGTGTACTCTATTCTATGGCAAGTTGTAAAATGAACATTCCATGGGTGATTCAATCTTGTAAAAAAGACTTTTATAAAAATGATGCCATAGGCTTGTAATGCAGTTCCCGTATCCTTCCTTCTACTGATGAGATTTATAGATGACTTCTCTTTACCCCTACCATAAACATGTGATGGAAACCTTTCATATAAATTGTTGGTTATGTTTCTGATTATTTCTTTAGGATAGAGTCCTGGAATAGAGTTACTGGATCAAAGGGAGCGTGCATTTTTAAGGCTTATGGAACACACTATCAAATTATCTTCCCTAAATGTGTGAGGGAGATTGGAGGGAGTCCATTTCTTCATACCCTTGCAGTGTTGGGTATGGTCTTTAAAAAGCAAAACAACAGAAGGCCTTTGCCAATTTGATGGTTGAAAATAATATCGCATTGTTCTTTCCATGTGTATTTTTTTATCAGTGGAGAGCGTGAACTTTATTTTAGCCTGTGTTTATTAGCTGTGTGTGAGGGGTGCACGTGTGTCTACCTGTCCTTTGCCCATCCCCTCTGTTAATGTACTCTTTTGTTTTGAAACCTCTTTATAGAGTTATAATATTAAATATTTATCATTTGTTGCAGTTATTTTCCCAATTAACCAGGTTGGGGATTTAGCGCAAGTGGTAGAGTGCTTCTCTAACAAGCACAAGGCCCTGAGTTTGATCCCCAGCACCAAAAAAAAAAAAAAAAAAAAGAACAATCATCAAAAGATTTTAATGAACAATTAACAGGCAATTTGTCATTTGGCTTTTAATTTTTACATTTTTTAATGTCTGACACTTAATTTAGCCAAATCAATGAATCTATTCCTTTATGGTTTCTTTCCACTGTGCATTATCGATAAAACTGGTAAAATAGTGGACACAACAACTCTACTCTACCTGTTTCCTTCTCCAATTCTCAAAGAGAAGTGAAGTTGTAGCCCTGTTAGATTAGTTCATGGCATTATTAATTTCATAGTCATCATTAATTTGTTTGTTCCTTCAAAAATAATTATTAAGTAGCTAGGTGTCGTGGTGCACACCTGTAATCCCAGCACTCTGGGAGGCTGAGGCAGAAGGATTACATTTGAGCCCAGGTGGGGCAACTTACTGATTTACCGAGTCCCTGTCTCAATATAAAACATGGGCTGGGGAGGTAATTTAGTTTAATCCCCACTACTGAAAAAATAAATTATTGAGTGCTCATCATGCTCTGGGCACTGCGTCAGTTTATTTTTTTATTTTTTTATTTGATGGTGTTAGGGATTGAGCCCAGGTTCTTGTGCATCCTGGGCAAGCACCATATCACTGTGCCATGTCCCCAGGTGCTGGGCATCATATTAGACACTGGGTTGCACCTGGTGCCTTATGGATTGTCAAACAGTTCAAAATATACCACCCCACTGTTGGTCTCAGGTGTCAGGTTCCCCTTCTGAATTTGGCTGAAGGGTGTATGGATGTCCTCTCCTTGGGCTGCATGCTCACTGGGGTCCTTCTTTGCCTGCCTCCTCCTACACTGAGAAGCCAAATATATCATCCAGGCCCTGCAGTGGGAGCAGGAGCCAAGGTCCTACTGCAGGAGAAGGTGTGAACCTCAGTATTGCTCCTTCTGGTTCTGACCAAGCGGGATAAACTTCTGTTTGGGGTGTCGTGGTGGAACAGCCGCATCCCCATCCGTCCTTTCTTCCTGCCCACACTGTTCACGCAGGCACAGTCATCTTATCCTCCTAAATTAAATGACAAGTCAAAGTCCAAGACAAGCCCCTCATCTCCATGGTCCTCTATCTTTACATCATCGCTGTGGGAACAAGCAAAGGTGAAGAAGCTGGCCAATGCCAATGACTCCTCCATGTTTAAAAGACCCCTCTAGGCAGCAGTCAGCCACAGACCCCGCAGACTGAGGACCTCCTCTCCATGTCCCGTGTCACTGCCTTCTTGGGCTGCCCCCTAATCCCTAGAGTTCAGCGTGGTTGTATGATTCCTTCCTTGGGTTTGGTTTCAGCTCTTGCTCAAGGGCAGGAAATGAGTTTTTAAATATCACACTGCTGGTCAGCTGTGTACAATCCTGAAGGGCTCTTCTTTGGGATTCAATAAAGTTTGTAGTTTTTCCCCTAGTAAATCCTTCTCAAAACAAACAATTAGTAGTTATTTATTAATAGTTACTTTATGGAGAAGGAAATGGCTGACTCTTAGCCCATGTGTATGGTTGGAGGATGTTGGAGGTGATTCTCAGGGTATTTTGGTTTTATCTCTAGCTGGCTACCAGCTGAGTTGTGAGACAACATAAATTCACAGCCTTCTATCCAGAAAAGCCGTTCATCCGCTCATTTCAGACACATTTGTAATTCTATCAGGGAACCTTAGAGAGGTCACAAATGCAAGGCGAGAACGCCGTGTACATGTGCTTTTCCAGGGAGCGTTCTGCCTCCCAGCGAGAGTGTTTTATTCTGCCCTGCCCAGTGCAGTGGCCATGGCCACATGTGGCTATCAAATACTTAAAATATGGCCAGTGCAACCGAGCAACTGAATTTTACATTTTGTTTAGCTTTTCTTAATTTGAACTTAATCATATGTGGTTAGTTGGTACAGTACCAGACATTGCAAATTTACAAAACTAACTCTCTTTCTCTCTCTGTGTCTCTGTCTGTCTGTCTGTCTCCCCTTTCTTTGACAAGGTCTTGCTATGTAGCCCAGGCTGCCCTCAAACTTGCAGTCCTCCTGCCTCGGCCTCTTGAGTAGCTACAATTATAGGCATCCACCAATACTGTATTTTCTAATTTACTTGGTTCTATTTCATTTTTAAAGGTGCTGCTTGGGACCTGCTGAACTAATTTCATGACTCCTCAGTGTGAAGAACAGTGCCCCTGTGATCCTCTAGTCTCCAGCCATTCCCTTTATTTCATCCACTTTCTTGGCACTTTCTGTCTCCTTGCAGGGTGACGCTTGCTCTTCCCTCTGCCTGGATGCTTTTCCCTCTATTGTCTCATGACTGCCTTTCTTGCATCCTCAGATTTCGGCTCAAACACTCACCAGAGATTTCCTCCTGTCACCATCCTACCGTGGATCACCCTACATCTTTCATCATGCTTTGATTTTCTCTGTGACAGTATTTAACAACTCTGAAAATCTGAAATTCAGGATGGAAAATATTCAGAAAAAAATTGCATCTGTACCAAATAAATATAGACTTTCTCTTGTCATTATTTCCCAATATTACAATATAACACTGATTTACATAGCACTTACATTATGTGAGGTATTATATGTAATCTGGGGATCAGTTAAAGTATATGGGAGGATGTATGTAGCTTACATTCAAGTACTGTGTCACTTTATATAAGTGACTTCAGCATCTACAGATTTGGGTGTCCATGGTGGGTCCTAGAATCAGTCTCCCATGAACACTAGTGTATAACTGTCTATATCATTTGTTTATTATCTGTTTTCCCAACTAGAATGTCAGCCTCATGACAGCAGGGACTTTGTTTTATTGCTGGTATGCCTCAGCATTCCCAACAGACACTCAGTAGATGTTGGTTGAATAAATGAGCAGATGCAGCCTAATGATGACCTGACCTCAGGTTGCTCATTATGGCTTCGTATGCTGAGAGCTTTGTGGAATCTTTCATTTGTTCGTTTCATACCACAGGCCTGGCCTGTGCTCTGAGCTTTGGGACACATATGCTAGAGGAGAAGGTAGACAAGTCCCAGTCCTCTTAGTACACTTACTTGGCTTTTGGGCCTCTGCTGTGTTTGGGTCCAGGAATATTGTGCTGGAGCTGGTCTGTGTGCAGCAGGTTCATTGTACTCTGGTTACCGACTTGTCTGAGTCCAGCAAGGGACAGAGCACCCCCACTACAAGTTATGGGAAGTGGATTTATTAATTACAGATGGGCATCAAGGGGTCACGGAAGCCTGGGATTCATCCATTGCCAGCCGGTCCTCCAGGGCGCAGGAAAGCTGCGTGGGGTAGGTGGAAGCCTTTTCATGCAAGCTCACTTGCCCTGTAGCTGAGGGACTGCAAAAAGCAACCTGCCCAGGGTTTGATGTCCCATAGCCATGCGACTCACTGAGCCGGAGCATTGAGGGCTGTCCTGCGTGTAGGCACACAGAGAGTGGAACAGACAGCCTGAGCTCTTCAGGCCAGTCATGTCCTACTTCAAAATGCTTTCTTCCCAGCACATTCTATAATTATTCTTGAGAACTACAGTGAGAAATGGGGAGAGAACTCTCTTGCAGTCTGGTATGTATGAGGCAGCTAGTACAGTTGTGTGGAGATCTTACAGTTTTCAAAAGTACAAGTGGCCCTTGGGAGGGCTGTTAAGGTGTGGGACTAATATCTGTTTGCAAACCCAGAAAATTACTTCCAACAGAATTTCACATGGAAACATTGGTGTGTTAGAGGCACCTCATCTTAGCTTATGTGGTAAACACCAGGAGAGTCTGAGGCTGAAGTTCAGGTTTCTAATCTTTCGCTGCAGAAGTTCTCCCTGTATCTCTTTGTGATTTTCCTTTACATTTTTTTCTCAAGATAGAAATAAAAATGGGCAGCCTCAAAAATCACTATGGCCTCAATGCTGAGTGGCAAGCTTTGTGAGAGTTAAGAAATGGGTTTGATGGATAGCTAGCTAATTATAATCACACCTTGAAATTTTTATCAGTTATTTCTATAGTTGATGGTTTCTGCTTACAGGACAGATATGTTGGTGGTTCTCCAATCCATTTTGAAGGCACAAAGTGTTTCTATTTTCTGTCTATTTTTCCTCATCTTTTCCTTATGGTCAGATTTATTGTTCCTTAGGCTTTTGCCCTGGCCTTCATTAGAGAATTGTCAGAATGGTGCTATCATTTTTGTTGAGCATACACATCAAATAAAATATGGTGAATGAGGTTTTTTTTTTTCCAACAGGAAGTCTTCAAAGAGAACCTGTTATATTAGACTTCTATGTAATAAACAGTGTCGCTGGGTCACAAAGTCCAAAACATCAGAGCCATCTCTTTATATTGTACACTTGAGCTTTTAACTGCATAAATTTTACAGTATATCATCTGACACTATTTGTGATAAATATTCCCTTGTGATTAAATCATCATTTTACGATCTTGTGCACAGAAAGAACATTCTCTACTCCCTGCACATCAAGCTCAAATGTTAAGAATCCAGATGTGTGTCCTAGAAATCTTTTATTAATTTCAGTTGAGTTGTTCTAGAGAGGTCATGTAGATTTTCATCAAACAGTTTTTTGTCACAGTTACCTTTTTAGGGAGGGATGAAGAGAAAGGGGCCTGAACTGCTCAATTGGGAAAACCAGAAACGGGACCCTGAAGTCAAAGAGAAGACTGAGTCTTGATGGCTGTGATTAGTGAATATTTACAGCTGAGTTTCAGGCTGCAGCTCTGCAGATTTGTTAACATAAACATTTCATAACCACAGAATATTTAATGAACTCGTGGAGCAAGAGACAAATACATTGCATGGCACGTTGAAACCATGCTCTCTACTTGTTAGAGATGCGTGGTCTCCAAGGATCACATTTTTCCACTGAGTTAATGCAGTGGTCCCAGCTGGGACTTTGACTGTTCTTTGTCTGATGGAGCTCATGGGAGGGTGACAGGGGTCCTTCTAGCCTCGAGGAATGCCTATTGATTTGCTGCCTCCGATGAAGTGAAAACTAATAGTTTATGTTTTAAATAATGGATAGTTAGCTCGACAGACAAATGAGCTGGATCTTTCCGCCTACCAAAGTCCCTCTGGAGGTACAAGGAGAGCACTTGGGGAGGTGCATTAATTCCCTCTGCTGTCTTCATGGGCACAGCAAGCCCTGCTGCAGCCCTCTCCTCACTTAAGGCTGTGCTGATGGAAGTAAGTATTGACTTGGTGGCCATCCAGGAGAAAGGGGGATGGGGTGAGGTTGGGGGTTGTTGGCAGAGGTGCCAAAGAAGCAGTCCGTGGAGTGGGGGAATCAGACCCACAACCAGGGCTTTTAGGACTTTTAGAGTCATGCGATTTCTTGCTGCTCATGGTGTGGACCACAGACCAGCAGCATGGCCTCATCACTTGGGGGCCTGAAAGACATGCAAAATTCTAGGCCTGACCTCAGATTTAGAACTTCAGACCTGTATTTTAGCAAGATCTGCAGTCGATTTGTATGCACATTAAAGTTTTGAGAAGTACTGACTTAACACTTTCATGTTAGTACATTCACAGAACCTCAGTCAAGCATTAAGTGTCAGTGATTTATAAAGCAATGAGCAGGTCATTCGAATACACACTGCTCTGTGGCTAGTCTCCCTATTGTGGGGAAGGAGGGGCTGGACAGCATCAATGTCAGCAATAATGTGAGTTTGGCTGGGAATGGCATTGGTGGGAGTTGTGCTACACTGGTCACCACACACCATTACCAAGATGAACTCAGAGCGATGCCTGTCCAACTTGAGCAGGGATCAGAATGACCAGAGGGTGGGCTTGGGATGTAGCTCAGTGGTACAGTGCTTGGCTAGGATTCGAGAGGCTCTGGATTTGATCCCCAGCACTGCAAGAAAAAAATCACTTGAGGACTTCTTAAAGCACAGATTGCTGGATTCCACTCTAGAGTTTCTGATTAAGTGAATTTGAGAGTTTTTGTTGCCAACACGTTTCCAGATGATCTTGCTACTTTTAGTTTGGGGACCACACTTTGAGAATCACACTCTTCAAGTATAACTTTGGTCATGGCAATTGCATGACACTTGTTTATGCTCTCCCTCCCCCAGGAAGTCCTTGTTCTGTGGCCAAGGTTAGCTTTCCCTCCTGCTAAGCCTCTCATCCTGTCTCTTTACTACTGATTCTCAAAATATCCTCCAGGAGCCATCTGTACTTGTGGATGCTTACAACCCACTCTCTTGACCTCTGGGTCAGAATCCTGGGAACGGAGCACAGGATGGTTCCTACGCATCACAAGGTGACTCTGAGGCACACACGCCATTGCCTACCCTTTTCTTGCCTACCCTTTTCTGCATGCCTACCCTCTTCTTGCCCTTTGTGATTTTTCCTGGGGCTGCTGCAGCACTAGGAATGCCCTCTCACACCCACTCACCTGCTGAGGTTCTTCCAACCTTCTAGGTCGTCTTCCTCCACAGCCATCTGTTCCCCAAGACTCTCCTGGTCTCCTCAACCGGATATCGTCCTTCTTCCTTTCTTTCTTCGTAGATCATGCTTGTATTTTAGAATTAGCCTTTAGAAATGAGATGCCAGTCCTCATTCTTTTAAAATGTTATTGGGGATTGCTACATTCCCAGCCCCTTTTTATTGTTTATTTTTTTTTATTTTAAACCAAGAACATGTATTAGTACATTTTACATACAATGGTCATATTCATCACATTTATTTTGTACCTGTACATGATGCATCTTGGTTCTCCCCCCTCTTCCCCATCCCTCCCCTCTGTTTCCTCCCTCCCTATTTACAGCAGGTTTATTCATAATTTTCCATATTTTCCCTTTCCCTTTTCTTTCCTTTGTTGCCTTTCTGCTTTTCCCCCTTCTTTCTTTCTAGTACTCCTCTCCTTTGTATATTATCTTCTTTTTATATAATATCTATTACACCTCTTTGGCCTTATTTACAGTTATGGTTTCTCATATCAGAGAAACAATTC
>PVJO010011316.1:0-60300 GCA_004026905.1 Hystrix cristata
CACTTGGGTTTTTTCCTACTTCTTGGGTATTGTAAATAATGCTGGGATGAACATGGGTATAAAGATTTTCAAGTTTTTGGCCTTGAAATTTTGCAGACCCCTACATAGAAAACTGATAAAAAGTGATGCACAGATTTCTATTGTTTGGTAGAAAGCACTCCGTTGTTTGGACAGTATGAAGGGTGTTGATCCCGACCTTTCTTTGTCCAAGTGAGGAAAGTTAGTGCAGATAGGAAAAAGATACACAGTAAGACACTCAACAAGTTGAAGACAGCCACCACAAGAACTAGACCTCCTGACTTCAGTCTGTGGTTATTTCCACTGTGCTCGGCATTACTAGTTCAGGGAACTGTAGCGTTCTTTCCTAATATCTGCATTGGGAATATAGGAAGCTTTAGTGTAATCCTGTGAAAGTACTTTGAGACAGACATGATTTATTTGTATTAGGACTTACACACTGAGGTAGTTGTGAGGCTTTTTCCCTTTTCATTCTGCTCCAGTAGTCCTGCAGTAACAGGATGGACCTGCTGACACAACTAACCAGCCATATCATGATACTCGAGCTTAGGAATCTGCTATTTGATTAATGAGATAATGTTTTCTGAGCCCTTTGAGCTGCTCAGAACAAAGGCAATTGATAAATTCAAAGTGTGATTGTTATGGCATTATCTAAAGATAGACATTTTACTAAATATTTCCATTTTGGGATTAATCTTCAGATGTCTGCAAACATTCATTTACATTTACAGAATGATGCTTTAAAATTAACCTGGAAAAACAATTGGCCATCGTAGGATATACTTGACCTTACTGAGCATTTCATGATAACTGAAAATAGTTGAAAACGCTGGTACCATGGCAACAAAATGAAACTTACAAAATTTTGAAACATGTCTTTTATAGAAAAGATCCTTTATTTGGCTTCGTATTTTTCATCTTTAATTGACGTGAGTTGTCCTGGACAATATTAATTTTAATTTTCTCCTTTCATGTAGGCTCAGTATAATTAAGATCTGAATGGTCATTGGTCAATCATTAAAAAGGAGAGAAATGCTAAGCATTCTTCATGGTACTATAATAGATTTCCAGATCTCCTCATTTTTAAGAAGAATGATTTTTGTTTTTTAGGTCATGTTCACTTCTTGAAATTCCATACCTTTAATATAAGGGCCATCAGAGTGCCAAGGAAAGCAATGAATAAAAGAGAAAGCAAACTGTCCCTGAAGATGGAGAAGTCCTCTTTCCTGCCACTCACGAAGCCCTGTCCTGGAGGTTGGAAGTAACTACAAAGAGGACGCTCATATCTGAGCTTGAAAGGGCAGGAAGAAATGAACATTTACTAAGCTGCTATTAGGTGCCAGGCTCTGGGCTTGACCCATTCTTAAATATTACTGCATTTTGTGCCTGTGACAATGTTGTCAAGTTGGTAATATCAGAACACCTGGTTCTGATTACGTAACTTGCTCCAGTAAATTGACTGAGTCAGATTTTTTTTTTTCCTGTGCTGGGCATCAAACCCAGTGGCAGGGTTCTGACTTAGACAGACTAAGGCAGAAGTTGGCCTCCGTGTGTGTGTGTGTGTGTGTGTGTGTGGTGTTGGAGATTAAACCCAGGGCCTCTTGTATCCTAGGCAAACACTCACAGCCCCAGCTCTTGAGTCAGAATTTGAACACAGATTTTTAAAAACAACTTTTTTTCTGCCCAATTTTTCTTTGTGTGCACCAACATTATCAATTCTCCACATGGAGAGAAATAGGCTATTTGCAAATGGGGAACCAGCCTCATCATTGTGCTCATATCTACATGTGTTAATTTCCAAACACAAATTTCCACTCACGGGGTTGGGGAGAGGACTTCAGCAGCTGGAATAAGACAGTGGGCAGGAGAGAAGGTGGGCAGGGCTCAGTGTTTCAGACCTGGATTTATAGTTTCTACCTAACCACTTCTAGCTGCGTGCACTTGGTAAGAAATATGACCTTCTTCAGGCTCAGTTTGTCACTGGAAAAAAACGGATAAAATCACACTCATCTTATGGGGTGCTTGTGAGCTTCACTGATAGTGGCAGAAATGTTTTCAGGCCCAGAACTTGGCACTCAGGGGACATTCTCTGTGGTTGCTTTCATGGGTAGGGACTCCGTGTTCTTATGTATCGCTGGATGTTTCCATCAGAGGTGTGGCTTAGTGACTGCAGAAGCAGCTGATGGTTTAGCCCATCCAAGTCAGAGTGCACAGCATGGAGAGAAAGCCTTTGCACCCGGAGCTTTGCTCCCAAACTCCCCTCCTGAGGATCCCTGGAATTTCCAGGGCTGGACTAAAATGTGAGCTGCTCCCTGAGAAAAATGGCAGCCTTTCCCAGTTTGTGTATTAGGTTGATACATTTTTTCAATTATGATTTTTTTCTCTTATAAATATCTGTTAAACATTTGGTGCCTGTTACCACACCTTCATGTTTTTTTTGTGCCAGACACTGTTATTGGCCTAGGGGAAATGGCAGTGGAGCAGGGGGAGTAGACCAAAAGATGAAAATCCCTACTTGATGGAATTAACACCCTAGTATGGGACAGAGATAATAATTTGATAAATGAGTAAAATATATGGAAAGACAGGCAGTGTAGACTGGTTTTGAAATATTTGGTATGAAAGCCAGGGAGAACTCTACTAAGAAGGCGACATTTGACCTGAAGGAAGTATGAGAGAGAATAATTCCATGCACAGAAGATAGCGAATACAAAGGCCCTGATGAGGGAGCATGTTAGGAATGTTCTAGAATCTCAAAGGAGTCCATAGTGGCTGAAACGATGAATGAGTGGGAGAGTGGTAATGAAGTAAGACAAGGGCAGAAACAAAGGAGAAGATCAGATAAGGCCTTGTACAGATGATAAATTGTAAATTTTAAAAAATGAGCAAGGAATTAGCAAATGAACAGAGGAGAAAACAGACTAATATATAATTTCTTAGAGATGTTTTGGGTACCAGTATTAGATGCAGAAGTAAGTACACATATAATAAGGCCAAAAAGTTTTTGCTGGTAAATATGGGTATCATTATTTTATGGTACTCCACAAGGGTCCTGATGGCTCAAGGTCTTTAGTCTCTTGTCCAAGTTGAAGGACCACAGCTAGTAAGTAGCAAATTTAAAACTAGAATAAGGCTCCCTGGCTCTTAGGTCAGAGTTTTATGACCCCTCTTCATGCCTAAGGAACATCCTGTAACTGAGGACCAAAACTAGAAGTAGCATTGGAGGTCATAGAATCCAAATTTCTGCTTATGAAGATGGGAAAGTGGAGCCCCAGAGTGCAAAAATTACCTGCCAAACACTAGCCAGAAAATCAGTGACAGAGTACTAGAACTGGAGTTCAAGTCTTTGCTTGTTGTTGGAGATGTTGCAGCACCCGCAGCACATTTTCCAGCACACAGGGCAAAGGCAGACTCTGCATGCAGCTGTGGCAGAGAGAGATTCACCCCCAAGCCTGTGACGAAGGAGATCTGGAACCCAGGGGACAAAGCTGAACTGAATTTAGGGTGTGGAGTGACTATAGACTCTTGGCTGGTGGATTGTTGCAACCCTGGCAGGGCCTGGTGTTAAAGGGTCTTGTGTCTTTCAGGGGATGGGGCAGGGACACACCTGGTGAGTTTATATCTTGAAGGCTTTTGCACATTTTGAGAAGGCCACCCATGAAGTTGGTGTGTCTTCTTGTTGGTTTCTGTCTTAGGTGCCTTGCAGATGTATCTGCAAAGTGTTTTATTGAGAAAATTCTATGCAGTGGCGAACATTCTTGCTGTGTGGCCCAAGTTTGTTGCTTCTCCGTTCCACTAGCCTATTGCAAAGACATTTCTTTCTTTTTTTTTTAACTAAGAGAAGACAATTTATTTAAAAGTGGTGAAAAGGGGGAAAGAGAGATGACAGACAGCTACTCGAAGAGTAGGGAGCATTTGAAAGTGAAATACTCTTGCAAAGACATTTCTTATATTATAGCAAAGTTGGTCTGAGGCAAGCATGTAGAAGAAAGGGAGGAGTTTCTGATGACCATCTGGGGCATCCTAATTGTAATGGCACTGTGTGCAACACACAATCACTCAGTAGCAGAACTGGAAGTGGCCTCGGAAGTCATCTAATCCACTTTTCTCCTGGTAGTGATGGGAAAACTGGGTCACAGAGAGCAAAAGTAATTTACCAGCAGTTAGCCGGCATGTCACTGACATGCTAGAATTTGGATTCCCTTCGTTCCATGTCCTAGGAAGTATGCTCATCATCCAACCTGCAGATGCACCATGACATTTCTGATAAAGCGTAAGGCCCATTTGTTATTACGTGTTTATCAGTAGAAATGTCTAATTAATCAGCCTAATCTCCTATGCAAAGAAATTGGACAGGTACTTTCCCAGGCTTGGCTGAGGTGGACAGTGATTCGTTTCAGAACCAAGAGGATTTTACCCATGGCTTGGAGGGGTGCAATTGGAGCTTTGGATGGCTGTGACTGAGGCCAACAAGGGTCAGCCAGAGCCTGCTGCCCTAGATAATGTGCCTAATGCCTAGTAGTGTGGGTTTCACCTGGTTTACTTCCTGGGTATTCTTCCACCTGTGAATGGGTACTTGTTGGCACCCAGGTCCACCCATTCTTTTCTCTTTCTCTCTCACAGAAACTTGAGAAGCAGACTTCACCCAGCTTGCATAGCCCACATCTGTAGTGATGGTGTTGGGAGCCTACTGGTAAGGCAGCTGTGAGTCCTTAGATATGTGTTAGCGCTGGTGGCTCAGGGCCAAGTGAAATCCCAGGCTCCAATCATGTGGCTACCCTCTGTAAAAGTTGGCTGTCTGAAAGAATGCAAGAGGAAAATCAGAAACGCCTGCACACGTTTCCTCGTTGCAGTTGGTACAGAGCTGGAGTTCAATCCCACTCAAGTCCCAGTGATGTTAGGGAGCTCCTTTAATATCACTGGGAAATGCAGACACCTGGTTTTGCCATTTGTAAGTGCTCATGACTCATCACCACACTGCACTCACCTCTCAGATGAGAGTGGCTTTCCCAGCTGGGGGTTGCCTTTGTGTGCATCGTTGGTTGCATTTCCAGAAGGAAGTAAAGGGTGCATGGCTTAGGTGTTGTCTTGCATATCAGGATGAAGAGTGCAGAATAACACAGCGTTGTCTGTGGAAACTAGAATGTAGTTACCTTGTCAGGGAAAATGTCAGATCCTGGTCATCCACTGAGATGAAGCGAAGAGCTGGGAGTAGACTAGTTGTTTAAGGCACCCTTCAAAACCCTTTTGCGAAGGCTGCAAACTAGCTACAGACAGACATTGTTCTACTGCAACTTCTTTAAGGAAAGCAATGGCACTTAACACAGGAGGGGTGGTTGAAAGTGAAGAAGTGCCTGATGCTGACAATATTGCATTGTTTTCACAGTGCCGCAATATGTTCTGCTTGGACCAAAGGAAGTTGGGCTCTGATAATACAATTCTGGATTGCTTGGAATGTTGTGGCTGAGAGAGATAAAAGACAGAGAATATAGTGGTAAGTTTCAGGGCTTTTATTTTATATGAAAACATTTTGTCACAAATATGGACTGAATGTGAGTCAAAGTAGAATATTATATCTCTGTGCATCAAAATGGAAACATGCTCCCTTGGCTGTGCTTTCTATTATCTGAAAAATACCAAGTGCTCCTCATCATAGCCTTTGCCTTGAGAGGCTTGCAAAATAATTCCAGCAAAGGTGCTCTGGCAGTCAGTAGCTGTCTAACTGGAGGGAAGAAAAAGTGCACAGGATGAAACTACCTGGGCAGCGCCTTTGCTGCCAGAACCCTGACCATGAGCCCTTGCTCTGTCTGTGTTTGAGCATGTTTCTTCAATTACCAATGAGGGTGTGTAAGCCAGAGGGCCATGAGCATAATGCCAGACATAATTTATGCAGATTTGCCCAAGTTTGTATAGCACTTTGTTATTCAACAGAAAAGCAGCCACCATAGCAACCTAAGGATCACAAAATGCTTATGGTACCTCTGAGAGACAGGTCATCCTCTCGCAAAGATGTTGAAGTGCGCAAATGTTCCACAGCTTCATGGTTCATCTTTGCCCTACGTGAACCAGAGAGTTTGATGGCTGAAGCGCTTTTTTCCTTTTGGTGTGATTTTAATGTCCCATTAACGGGCAGTCTGCGTTAAGGAACCTGGCTAGTAGGCGGATTTTCTCCTCTCTTGGGATTGGGTTTTCGTTTTTATTTCCTCAATGATTTGGAAATTTGTTTTCAAAGGTTCCTCGGACAGGGCACAGTGGGGCTGTGCTGGGCCTGGCTTCCTTTGCTGCCGAAGTGCCGGCCCTCTGCAGTCTGAGAGAACAAGGCCTTTGAGCAGCTAGCTGGTAAGGAACACGATAATGAGCTCCAGCTGTTGAGTGCAGCCTCCGAGGAACCCAGGGAGCCCAAATGGAGAGAGACTGGTTGATTGTGGGAAGCCTGTACTTTGGTGCCCTCGCCGCCTCTGTTTTGATATCAAATCGGTAGGTCCAAACTCAAGCTGGTGTCCCTCTACCTCTGACGACCCATGGAGACCTGCAGCCGCCCTTCACGTGCAGGACATGGCCGAGTTCCTAGCTCCTGGGTCTTGGATATCACCTGCGAATGGCCTCTATGGTGGAACGCATTCAGGTAAACTGCATCTCTGCAGAACCAACACAAAGCCCTGATGTGTAGGGTGTGCAGAATTTGTGGTGTAAATACTCCTACCATAGTTCAATTTCAAGCTACCAACAGCTTAACAACTCCCTCACAATTCCCCCAAAATGTAGCAAATGGCTCCAGCATACCACGACCCCAGGTCGTGTCATTTGTTATCCACAGCAATCCCACGGATTGGCTCCTCCACCCCATTTAAGGGAACAGGAAACAGGCCCAGAGAGCTTAGGGCAGTGAGTCTCAAACTTTCCTGTGAATGCGAATCATCCGGGGATCTTGTTAAAGGGGGAACCTGTGATTCTGCATTTTTAACAAGCTCCCATGTGACATGTTGCCACAGTTAATTAAAAATACAGTCAACTTTCTGGAAAAGGGGAAGAGACTGAAAAGATGGTTTCTCACACATGACAAGCCATATTCTGCGTCTCTCCTCAAGCCACATTCTTTGATTCCCCAGTCAATTCCACTCTTGGAATGTTCAGGGCCTCTGGTGGGCCCTCCCAGCAGCTGTCAGCAGAGGCTTAGAACACACTCTTGAAAGTCCTTTCAGGTGGAAGGAGAGTGACTTTTCTCTCCAGTGCTTACAGGTTAGTTACATGACCAAAGTAGAACTTTGATGGCTTCCAAGTTGTCTAAAGGTATTTTGCATGACCCAGTCCCAACCTTAAAAGCAATGGCTCTCTCTCTTCTTGAGTTTGACTGCATTGTGTGACTTTGTGGTATTGTACCCTTAGGAATTTGTGCAAATTCCCTATTTCCCTCCTTTCTTGGGCTTAGAAGAAAACCTGTGACTGCATATTGCAGAGGAGCTGAAAGCTGATGCTATTTTCTGTTTGCCTAACAAGCATCAACTCAGGGGCTACAGTTGGCAACCCAGAAAACAATTACAGGCGAGCCAATGGAGCTCCTGTTTTCACTCAAATTTATCATCTAGTCATGGAGAGACTTAGAAGGACTGGAGAGGTGACTGGCTAGAGAAATCCAGCTAAGGGGACTATGTGCCTAGGGTGGTGCTGAGTTCTAAAAGGAAAGGTGATGGTATTCCTGATCTCAGAGAGCCTGCCATCTCATCAGGCAGTGCACACCCATGGAACCATTAGTAATGAAAGAGTGTATAGTAAAAGGTCCAATTGGCCAGTAGGACTTACTCAGGCTTTTTGTATAGGATGCTGCTGGGCTACTGTCTAGACTGCCGGAGTGCGATTTCTAAGGGAATATCTGTTCTTCATTCTTGTTTTAAGAGCTTTCATTCAATCGGGCAATCAAAAGATTTAAATGTATCCAAGATATTTTCTAGCTAATGGAATGCACCGGCAAGGGATTCTTTTCTTTTTCTTGGGAGATTGTCTCACAATCAAAACCATCTTTCTAGTAAAATGATTTTATCCTGATATTCAGCTCCAATTCTTTTTTTTTTTCTTTTTGTTAAATTTTCTTCACCTGAGTCTGGATAAAGCAAGTGATTCATGATGATCCATTTATTCTCTGCCAAAATGTATGTTTGGTGTTATTGAGACATAATCTTAACTGTGTCTCTCTGCTTTTCTTTATCACCCTAATTCCATTCTGTGTCTAGGACAGGACTACCTTTCTGTTTATAGGCAAGAGAATGCATAACTACATATCTTACTCCTTCTCTACCTATAGAAATGCGCTTCATCCTCTCAGGCTCCATTTGAAATGTTCCATTATCTGGCCAGCCTTGCCCAATCCCTTCTTTTAATTGGAAGTTATTATGCTTTTGTCTGGGCTGCTCATGGTCCCCTTCTCATTGGGGGCACTTATTTGATTTTGCCTTGCTTTCAAGGTAATTATTTTGATGTCATTTCTTCTTTCCTACCTCTTCCCCAGCTGGACTACAGGATTTTAAGGCTGGAAGATAAATAATCATTATAAGTGTCAATTATTGAACACCTACTATGCATCATGTGTTTTACAATCCTGTGCACTATGGGTTGTTTCCACTTGTCTGGAAGAGGAAAACCCAAGACACCCCCTTAACTGAAGCCAAGAGTTTTATTCTGTTTCTGTACATATGGGAATTTGTATTCCATCAAAACTACAAATTCCTTTGCGGATGTTTCTGTAAGTTCTTGCCTGGATGTGAAATGTTTTGTTGGTAGGATCGATCTGTCCAAAGGTCAACTTGGGGCTGTAAGGGCTGACAAATGTTCTGATAAAATGTGACTTGTTATATTCTTCTAAGTTTCCTGCTGGGGAACTCCCATGCTGTGTAACTTTCCCTAGCAGGCTACCCCCTCTTCTATGTAACTTTCCTTAGCAGCTCCTGTGCTGTGTAAATTTCCCTAGCAAGTCCCACCTTATGCAAATACCCATAACCTGTGAACCGGTTAGCAGCTGCCAGTGGTGCAGCCACATGTACTGACTCCATAAATTAAGGAGAAGCAATTCTGATCTTGGGGGCCTCAGATTTTTGGGTGAATAGCCAGGCTGGGGAACGCTGGCTTAATAAATTGAGTTCTCCAACTCTCTGAGTGTGAGTGTGGTGCTTAGTTTCTCGAGGGTCTGACTGCTGCAGGACTTTTGCTGCAACAGTCTGTCCCTTACCTTTCAGTCAGTTAGCTAAGTGTACACATGAATGCACTTCAAAGCAATTGTGCTAATATGTGGTAATAAAGTTTTTTGAAAAATGCATTGAAAATTTATATAACTGGGGCTGGGGATTTAGCTCAGTGATTAGAGTGCTTGCCTTGCAAGCACAAGGGCCTGAGTTCGATCCCCGGCACCACAAAAAAAAAAAAAAAAAGAAAATTTATATAACAAATATTTAATGTACAGTTCCAAGCACACTGATGGAACCTAATAAGTATCCACTAAATAATTGTACGTACATAGTGTACATAGTGAAGACACAGGTGCCATTAGCTACACATCCGGGTACCAAGAATTGTATTGTCAGGGACACAAAGATGACTAAAACAGTTGTTTTCCCTCATGGAGTTTACTCTCTAGTTGGTGGTACATTTGCATTTTGCATGAGTAATTCTTTCTTTATTTCTTCCTTCCTTTCTCTCTCTCTTCCCTCCCTCCCTCCCTTCCTTCCTCCTTTTTATCCTTTGTAGTGCTGGGGATCTAACCTAGGGCCTCGCACATGTTGGGCAAGCTCTCTACCACTGAGTATACCACTGGCCCCAGAAAAGGTATTTCAGGGGAGGGGTAATGAGGGATTATAATTACCACGCAGTGTTTCCTGCCATCAAACTTTAGTATGAAGAACTGGTTCTAAGCTTCAAGTCTCCTTAGGGATTTTCCCTTCTTTTCACCTTTTCATGCAGATCTTTTCAATTTGGAAATAAGGTGGGAGAAGACCTTACTGAGGGCTTGTAACTGTTGAAGTGTGTACTTTTATCATTTAAAAATTACATAAGCACCAAATTAAAGCATTTTCACTGTAAAAAGCTTCTAATAATACCTTGTCACCTTCAGACTCTGTCTCAAACTCATTCTCCAAAAGCAGTCATACACAGTATGATCAAAATATATGATGAATGTTTGAATAAAAAAAAAAATTTTAACAGTGAAAGGCACATTGCCATTATTCCTCCTCAAAATACCCTTTCTCGTTTTGAAGCCACTTAGCCCATCATTCTTGCCACTTTCTGAAGCAATTCTGAAAGTCTTCTTTCTTGTCTTTATGAGGCGTGATCAAAAATTTGGTGCATACTATTGCTGAGTGCCATTTAATGGAAGGCAGGTTCATAAAAACATTACAGTGTGTCTTCATTCACTTTAGTCACTGGATTTGGCACTGTGTGACTTCTGGCTCTTCCCAAAGTGAAAATGACCATAAAGAGTAAATGTTTTGAATGTATTCAGGATATCAAGACAGCCATAAAAGTACAATTGAAGACACTCATGAAAGAGGACTTTCAGAACTGCTTCAGAAAGTGGTAAGAACAATGGGATGGGCATGTTTTAAGTGAGGGGAATTATTTTGAGGGAGATTCATGGCAATGCAGATTTTAAAACATTAAGCATTCACCATATTTTCAGTCACACCATGTACTTATACTGTGTCACGTTCTAGAAATCTTTCTCTGTATTTATAAAATCATATGCACACATACACTTAGGTAGTACAATTTCTTAATGTGAAGTTTACCATTTTCTGTTTATTCTCCAGTGAATAGCTTTTTTCTTCTAATCACATGTCTTGGATATCTTTCCATGGTGCTACATTCTTTTCCCTTTAAAAAAAAAATTCACTCGTTCTATTTAAACCATTGTATAGTATTCTATTATGTAGATGTACTAAAGTTTTCATCATTTCTATAGTGATAGATATTTAGCTTTTCAATTTGTTTACTCTTGTAAACAGTGTTGCAGTGAACATCCTAGGCAATCACCCTTATGCACATATATGTCAATATTTCTGTAGGGTAACTAAGGCATCTGGATGTGCAATTGTTGCATCACAGTATTTATGTTTAAAATACTGTCATATTTCCTGGACTGAAGGTGTAGCTTAGTGATAGAGTGCTTGTGTATCACGTATGAGGTTCTGGATTAGCTCTCCAACACTGCTATATCTGTATATCTATATTTCCATTTCCTCTAAAGTTGCTGAATAAAGTTATATCACCACCAATAGCGTACAAATACCCCTTATATTTATTTATGTTAATATTTAGTTCTATTAACATCTGGAATTTATTTTTGTATATGGTGTGAGAGGAGAGAGTGACCTAAAACTTATTTTCTTAAATGAACAGCCAAGTATCCATATAGTTTCCTGAAAATCCCATTTTCTCACACTCATTTTAAGTGCTGCCTTCATCATATACTAAAATTTTCATGTGTACATGGATCTACTTTTTGACTTTTTTTTATGGAGAAGAATTTGTCAAACTGTCTATCACCATAGCCATTGCATGGAGTGTTGGCACAAATCCTGTTGATTCATTAATACATTTTACATTCTTTAAAGGGAAATTCTTAATGGCATTCACTAAAGTTTTCTGTTTAGGCTAAGTAATGTACTTGTGAAAAGTTTGTATTGTAAATACTATCTCCTCAGGCAATAACTTCAGAATTGCTTTGTTCTAATAAGAGAATAATCATTATAGTGAAAGAAAATAGCACAAAGATAAAAATATTGGCACATTAGACATAGTCATATTTCTTCTTTTAATATTAAAGTATATGTTGGGCAGATTTTGAAATTTCTGAACATATTGGATTTTATAGTTGTCGAACTGATGTAAAGCATCCAAGATTGAGGCAGAGAGTGTAGCTCAGTGGTAGAGCACATGCTTAGCAAGAGTTTCATCCCCAGCCTCCGCCACATGCACGCGCGCACGCACACACACACACATACACACATACACAAGACCCAAAATTGCCCTGCCTTATTCTCATCTTCAAAATAGGTATTATTCTAGAAATGAACTTCTGTACAGGTCATTTTAGAGACAAGCTTAAAGAACAAAGTCTGAAAAATGGAACATACTATAAATAAGAAAAGAATATTCAGAGCACCCTTTTTATAAACACAGAATTTAAAAATAAACATTTATTTGTACAAACATTTGTAAGGATGATGGAAATAACCTTCTCCAAAATGATTATCGATCTATGGAGCGGAGCAGTGATGTTTTGCAAACTCGAGTGGCTGTGGCTTTCCAGAGGCGGAATGCATTCACTGTGTATTTGTTTAGAAAACAAATGTATTATGTAACTGTTCCTCATGGAGAATGACCAGCATCATCCGGGAAAAGACAGTGGTTCAGCGTTGCCTTTTTGGTAGTTGATGCACAGCTTGTGACTTGGTGTCATGTTTCCAGTACAGGAGGATTTATAGCATGCGCGTTTGACCCCTGGGCCCAGCCTGTGGGCTGCACGTGCTTTTGGACAGCTAGTAATGTGGCCCCGAGAGACTGGGACTTTTCACATTATTATGTGACTTTTAGAGATAGTTTTCGTGACTCAGTTGCATGGTGCTCTACTGGCTAGCTGACAACGGAATGCCACGTGGGGGAGGGCGCAGTGTGGTGCTGACTACCCCTCCTGTGCCTGCCACGCACAGCCAATCCAATCTAAACTGGGCCTGTAGCAGAGGTCACACGTGCTTGTGTAACTTGTTGAGCAAAATGCAGCAAACACTTATAGTACTATTTCAACTTATACCTGTGCGTGCCTATGAAGACAGCCATTTATTGTTATTAGGCAGACATGTAAGTCTTATTTAATGAAACCTGGACTTGTGTTAGTTTATAAAGTAATTTAGTAAGTTAAACACAAAGGGAGTTTTGTTATACATATATCAGCTATATTATATATTTTACATGTGGCTCAAAATAATTCCCCTTCAGGTACCTCTTTGAGTCTCTGTTTCCCAATCTGTTCAGTGGTGGATCAAGCCACTGGTCTGCCTATTTCACTGAATAATTAGAATAATAACTCATATGAGGAAATAAGCAGAAAAAGGCTTTAATCTCTGTAAACATTAAATAGAGATTATTATTAAAGAGCATGAGAAGATATGCTCTGTTCTAATGGTCTTAAAAACTACACATACCACCAGGAAAGGGGCCAAAGTGAGACTGGAAAAATAGCCACGAGAGAAAAGGGGGGCAGACAGAAGAGGAAGGTAGAAAGCTTGTGGTAGAAAGCACAAGCTTCAAGATTTACCACCATTGTTCCAAACCAGTAATAGAGACCCTGCAAGCAATAGGCATGCATTTTATAGTGTAGTTGCTAGAAGCTTTAGCAGAAGGAGGCCTGTTTCTATACTGGGCATTTCAAGGAACTGAAGAGTGGGCAAAAGGAAGTAGTGTTTATTGAATGTCTACGAGGCCAAGGATGGTGGCGCATGATTCACATAAATTGTCTCATCTAGTCCTATCAAGAAACTCACAAGTCTGGTCAGGTGCAGTGGTACATGACTGTAATCCGAGCTACTTGAGAGACTGAAGCAGAAGGATTGCAAGTTCAACAGCCAGTCTGGGCAGCTTAATAGCTACTTAGTGACTCTGTCTCAAAATTAAAAAGGAAAAGAAAGGGCAGCTGGAGATATAGCTCAGTGCGAAAGCCTTGGGTTCATTCCCTAGTACTGCAAAAAACAAAAGCAGAAACAAAACAAAACTGAATAATACAAAAAAATGAAGGTCTGGATTTTAATCCCATTTTACAGATGCAGAAATTGATTTGCGAATGTTCTGTGCCCCCTGCTGGCTAGCAAAGAGAACCAACTTCTTTCCCACTAACTTCTTCCTCTCGAGAGGCCTAAAATTCGACATTTGTCTATTTTCTCATCTTTAATTGCTTAATTATATCCACAGGCAATCTTTCATCTGCACATATACACATTCCCCCATGCCACTCCAGCCCACCTCTCTTGGCTGGAAGAGTAGAGAATGAGATACAGATTACCTAGAAGGCCGGCTGCTCCTCAAGGAGTCCATGTTGATTTTGAAGAGGCTCCAGCATGGCACTGTGTCATGGAAGGCCCACTCTGGCTGGGTGTGACATTGTGGTCTGTTCTCGAAGTTAAAAATAAAAGCTACTCCTTCACATGAAGTGATGAGGAAGACGTAAGTTTGTCTATTCAGAAAGCTGCTTGGCTTTAGTGGTAACAGGGAACTTATTTTCACATAGTATGAAGGGAAGTGAGGGGCAGGGAGAAGAAATCTCCACTAGAGAAAAGAGCTGTTATCATTCTCGGCAGATGTTTTGGTGTAGGAGAATGCCTGGTGCAATTCAGGGCTGCCTACCAGCTCAATTCTTTTCTTTCTAAATTGTAAACCCAGTAAATCCATTAGCGCCCCCCCCAGCTATGGGAATTTATCTGCATGTTTGTAATGGAAATCATGGAATTCAGCTTCTAAAGACCTGACAGACCACAAGGAGCAGTGATTTTCCTGATGAAACCCTGTGATGCAGAGATATTCCTGTGAGAAGACAGGATGAATATTACCCACCTATTACTTCGAATGAAGGAATTCTGTCACTCACTAGGAAGCCAGAATTCATTTCATTCCTTGGGGACCATCCCTTGAATCTACAAAAAGAAAGAGACTCTCTCTTCCCGGTGGCTGTTGATCATTCTCTTATACAAAGAACATGGTGCAAAAATATTTCTCAATACATTTTAAAGTTATTTTGTTTATTGTTGTGTTTTCATTGCATGTTTTGGAGTAAGTGTACACGAAAGAATCAAAGTGGCCATGAGAACAGACAAAAGCAAACACAAATGTCATCGCTTCCTCCAGTTCTGTGGTCATCTATGACTGTTGGTTGATGTCTCTATCAAATTGGAGAAGTCTCCAAAATCTCTGCCATGTAAATGAGACACAAATACCCGTGACCACAAGCCAACTAATGAGCAGCTCTGCCTGCAGCAGAGCTCACCATGAGTACTTGTAGCATTTCATTATGTATTTCAACAGGGGAAATATAGTAAAGCAACCAAACAGACCCGGAGTGAAAGCAAGGAATTTATTAAGATTAGGACTGATGGTGGGGGGAATCCCGTTGTTCTGTCCTTTCTTTTTCACTGTTTTCTTGTCTTAGATGCTTCCTTCTTCCTTGGTATAAGGCAGGTAAAAGATGTTTGCAGAGCAGAAGTCCCCATCAGGAGCTTGACATTTATGATGATAAGGACGAACCCTTCAATCAGTGATACTAACGCCTTAAGTACCCGAGCACTGTGTCATTAAATGGAGACGAGTTTTTGCGGCAGGGAGTCAGGATGCTGGCCGTACACCATTTAAGCAGTAAAGAAGACAAAGCGTCCCCCCTTCCCATTGAGTTATCTTCCTTATCATCTGCCCTCTTCCCTAGGTTCCCCAAACACAGACAATTGCTCTTTCCAAATTATGAGCTCTCTCAAGCTTTGCCTGCAACATATTTCCATATAATAGCAAGAATGAAAATTGTAATACTGCTAATAAATAGGAACAATTTCCATGTGCTATGTGACAAGTGGCACGTTAGATGTTTTCTATGGTTTTCTATTTATTCCTCATATCAACCTTGGGAGATTAGTTTATGTATTTCCATTTTACAGCTCAGGAAGGTGGAATTCAGAGAGGTAAATGATCTGTTTTATTTTATTTTTTTCCATTAGTGGGGATTGAACCCAGGATCTTACACATGCTAGGCAAGCATTCTACCACTAAGCTATATCCCCAGACCTCAGAGATGGAAATGTTATCTGAACTGAATTAATTCAGCTAGGAAATTAGAATCTACATTCAAGTGTGTGATGAATCTAGATGTGATTTTTGTTTTTGCAGTGTTGGAACAAAGTGAGGGCCATGCACATGCTAGGCAAGTGCTGTGACACCGGGCTACACCCCAGCCCTAGATGTGACCTTCTTAACCACTACACCAGCTGCTGCTGCATAACCTCCACTGGCTGCATGTACATGTGTGCGCGTGTGCATGTATGAGTGTACGTGTGTGGTTTTCTCTGTGTGCGTGTGTGTGTGTGTGTGTCAGCAGGATGGAAAGGAAATCGCTTTATTTGGCTTAGTGTCAATATCAAATGAGACAAAAACTGAAGGAGCATCAGGATACACCACACAATATACATATTGGGTGCCCTTAATCTTGCTAGGAGAGATGAGAACTTACTGTCTTGCTTGCTGCCTGACTGTTGAAAACAACATGTGAGATGGACTTCTTCCTTAAAAATCTTTGAGCCTCGAACAGTGAACCCTTGCACCTCCTTGCCAAGCATGTGCTTCCACTTGTGCCAGCTCTGGGCTCACTCGCTGCTTCCTCTGGCCATTCCCCAGTGAGAGGTGCTTCTTTATTATGCGGATATCACTATTCACTTTTGTTCCCCTAAATCTCCACCCTCCTTGGTTTCTCCCTAAATTGGGGTTTCTGTGATTACCAACTCTTATGTTGTTCTGTGTAGAAAAAACCCTGTAAGGTCTGGAAGCCAGTCTTTCTAAAGTGTTCCACTTGGCCAAATATTATCCTCTTTGACAAAAGAAGTCCATAGAAGTCAACTCTGGATGTGTTCCCAAAATTGCCCCTGACTTGTTCTGAAAGCTTGGATTTGCAGAGGGGGAGTGATATGGGGCCAGACAGCCCAGGGAATTGTTTTAACACTTTATTAAAGGGTAGGGGTATAGCTCAGTGGTGGAGAGCTTGCCTACCTAGCATGTGTGAAGTCTCTAGTACTGCTGAACAAACAAAGATCTATTAAGAGAAAACCATAAAAGATGTAAAAAGACAGGGGAAAAACAATTTTCCATCGATTCAGCTGAGCTGTGGTTGGCAGAATTCTAAGATGGTTCCAGAAATCCTGCCCCCTCATAGCTTATGTAATCTCCTGCCCTTTAATGTGAATAGGACTTGTGAATAGGAAGGCAGAATTCTAAGATGATTCCAAATATCCTGCCCCCTCATAGCTTGTGTAATCTCCTGCCCTTTAATGTGAATAGGATTTGTGACTAGGAAGGGTTTTCATTCCTGTGATTGGGTCATTTTCTATGGCGAAGGTGAAGGGATGTTACATATGTAAGAAAGATCTTTAATCAGTTGACTTCACATTACTCAAAAGGAAGAGTATTCTGTGTGGGCCTGGCCTAATCAGGTGAGGGCTCTAACAAAAGTTTATAACTTGCCTTCCCTGAAGGGAGAGATCCGAAGCCAGAGAGTTGCTTTCCTGCTGTATGAGGAATCAAACTGTTATGGTGTGAAAAGGGCCATGTGGCAAGGAATTACAGGCAACCTCAAGGAGTGGAGGACTCAGTTCTGCAAACAAAAGGAACTTATTTTCCAATAGCCAGTGAGTTTTCAAGAGGATCCCAAAGCCTCAGATGTGAGCACAGTCCTAGCAACACCTTGATTTCAAACTTGTGAGACCCACAATAAAGAATCATCCCTGGACCTGTGGCCTGTGAAAAATATAAGATAATATGTGGGTATTATTTTAAGCCACTTAAATGTATAACTTGTTATGAGACAATAGGAAAAAAATCATAGCTTTGTCTTCTCTCTTACTCTTTCACTATTACATGCACTCTGTGGTTATAGGAGTGTTTTGTGTATGCAAGTGGATAGAGTAACACGATCCACGACATTGCTCAGAGGTGTGACTATTACCCTTTTAAAAGAGTAGTTTGGCAGATGCAGAGTAAAATCAATGAAATGTTAATGATTAATCACCCTGCTGAAGTGATGGAGAGATTAGTAATCCATGGCGTATAAACCGTGTGCTTTAAATCCAGGACTTGGGCTGTATCTGGACTATACTACTTTTTTTTTTTTTTTTTTTTTTTTTTTTTTTTTTTTTTTTTTGTGGTGCCGGGGATCGAACTCAGGCCCTTGGGCTTGCAAGGCAAGCACTCTAATCACTGAGCTAAATCCCCAGCCCCTGGACTATACTACTTTTGTATTCCATCCTATTCGCCAGCTCCCCATCCATTCTAAAATCCAATTTAAAAACATGATTCCAACTTTTGAGTATTCATGTTGTTTGACATTATTGCTGCCCCCTCGCATGCTCACCGTTCTTCTGCCTCAACCTTGGCCTCCTCTCTGCCTCTTCTCTGGCTCTCCCAAAGATGAGCATTTTGCTTTCAGTTGCGGATCTGTTATTTCACAGGCAATCTCATGCCTAAGGGCATTTTGTCACTTCCTCTCCTGGAGTTGTAAAACTTACCTTTCTGCAAAGGAATTGTGGGGAAATATTTGTGTATGCCACACTCCAATAAAATGCTTTAGACTGTCAGTCTTGGTTTTGCAGTTGTTGACTCTGAAGAAAATAAGTGAATCTCCATTTGCTCAAATTTCCGTCCCCCTCAGTTTTCCCTCAGATTTTGTTTACATGACTGCCATTGTGCGCACTTTCCCATGTAGAAAAGAGCTCTGTGGGATGGGTAATCCGTTCCTGGAGAATTCCACCTAGCTAAATGCAGTCTTCTTGTCAAACAAGCCAGTAAAGTCAACTCTGTGTGTGTTTATGAGATTGTCCTTTGATTTGTGCTCCAAAGGCAGAGAACAATCTTACTCTGATTTAATGAGGCTTTAAAAAATAAGCTACCATGGAAATGGTATGATGCCTCTGTATGTTTCTCATCATGTAATTCTTTTTAATGTTAATTGATTCGAGAAACTTAGAGGAAAAATGCCCCGAGTGTGCAAGATCCATCGGTTTCAAGAGCAGCCTTTTTTCTTTCTTTCCTTTTTTTAATGCTTCAAGACTAGTAAGGAAATGGAAGTGTCACAGCACAGTAGCTGGGTTGCTAAGGAGTGCAGAACAAAATAAGACATCTATGCATTGAAAGAGAGGGTGTCATCCAGAAAGACAATGGAATTCATCCCATTAATGGAAATATGTAATTAACAACCTGCTGGATGTCAGTCTGTCACGAGAGCCCTGCTTTGGGCTCTTGCCTCCTATCGAGTGGCAGTCTTGTCACCGTCTTCTGGCCCCCAGTGGGGGTGGTACAGATACAAGTGTAGAGAGGAAATCGGGCTCACCACCCTCATGGAATCTTAGATGCTTGAGACCAAGTCATATGAATAAGTAGACAAGAATGATATTTTTCCTCTTAGAATGTAATCTTTTCAAATTTCAATGAATACGTGTTTGTCAGTCCTGTTAAATAAAATGGTAACCACAAATCAGGGGTACATGGTCTGCCAGTATACCTTATTGCTGTTCGTTTTGTTAATACATAGCATGCACAGTAATATTTCCTCTAGGACTTGCACCGCTTTATATAGTATATGTGTCACTTCAAGACATTATCTTATTTTAATTTTCATGCTCGAAATGACACTAGGAAGTCAAAATAACATGCAAGGCAAGTACTACAATCTCTTCTTAACGAGGAGGAAACTGAGGTTCAGAGAAAGTTAAATAGCTTGCATAAAAGTTAAAGGGCTATCAAAATGGAAGTGAGATAGACTTTATTTTTAATTTTTTATTTTTGGTGCTGGGGATCGAACTCAGGGCCTTGTGCTTGCTAGGCAAGCACTCTACCACTTGAACTAAATCCCTAACCCTATAAGATCGACTTTAGTCTTAATGAAGAATCTTTGTAATGCGTGTTATACACTCATGTGCTTGTGTGCACTGTACACACACCCCTTTCTGGTCCATTCTTTGGCAAAATAACCATATTTCCTTGGGGGTAGATAGACCCTGATGATGACTGGGCTAGCTACACTACTGGCACAGCATTGCCTGTGACATGGGGACAGGCAGTGCCCTCTCTTCTGTGCCTTGTGATGCTTCTAACAGTCACATTAGTTGACTGGTATGCTGCTTTGGGGAGGACATGGTAGGATGGGGTGGGATGGAATTCGGCATGGATACCCATCCTCATGCGTACCCATCCTTTTCATCCCCTAGCCTGAGATGCCCAGGTTGGCTGTGGCCTCAGGTCCAGATCAGAGCCTCCCTGTTTACTTGACTACTGTGCGAATCAGTGTAGTAGTGCTCCTGATACTGCTGCTGTAGATACAAGGTAGAAGTCACAAGATGCAGTACTCTGCTCTCCCTTCTCTTCCACGCAGACCTCCATTTTCCAGTCGTCCCACTATGGTGCAGACACTGAGCTAGTAAACGAGGGTGAACGTTTAAGTAAGAAACATCAGATTCATGCTGAATGAAACAGGGGTGACAAATAATGGGCCACTGAATTGTTCGCGCACTTCCTACTTTGCAGTGGAAATATTCCTGACAGCTGAGTGGTGTGAACTCAGCCCCCAAGGGGAGAAGAAAAGACATTTCTTTGAAGGCTTATGTTCTACCTTAGAAAGTCAGCCAAAATCTGAATTCTGCTCCATAATATATGTGCTTATTTTCATAACCGTTTCACCTTGCTCAGTATTGAATAAAATTGCTTATATGGAAGATGGTTTCAAGTCTCTCGCAGTTCATTGTTCAGCAAGCATGCGCCCTAGTTTAAGTTGCTTGAAAACTGGCCTCCCAGATCAGTTCTAGATGCCAGCTTATGTTTCCTTGTGTGAGGCCCCAGCTCTGTCACAGTGCCCTTTCACCAGCATCTTTAATAAATCTCCATACCCGTTCCCCACCCCCAGCCTGGTTATTCTTCACAAATGGCAAGCAGAGTTTATTTTTTCTTTGTCATTAATAAAAATATTGACTTTTTCCAGTGCCCCGGACAGAGCCCCTGTCTTGTACTTACTGGACAAGTACTCTACCACTGAGCTCTAAACCCCAGTTCCAAAATACTGACTTTTACTTGAGCATTTAGCATATGGCTAGTAGTTTGCTTAGTGTTTCATGCATAAATCGCATTGAATCTTAAAATCCAGCTCCTAAGGTAAGCATCACTATAATCTCTATTTTCCATATGAAGAAATTGAGACTCAGAGGTTAAGTACATTTTGGAATAAAGTAGGGCATTTAAAATGTTTCAAATAAACTCCTTGCCTCTGAGGACTGTGTTTCCCGGGCTGCTGGGGTTGCATAGTACCCTTTCTGTCCCATAGAAGGACTTGGGTAGGATATTTGCAGAAACAATAAACTGGCTAATCTTTAAGGTTCTTTTTAGTTCTGACATTCTGTAATTTCATTGATCCTCTTTGCATTTAATTATGTTGATTTTTCCTTCTACCTCTTGTTTAGCTCAAAAATATATCCCCCCTTTGTCCACGCTCAGGAGATGGACTGTTGAATAGGAAGTACCATAACAAATACTTTTGACAATTCAGATGTCATTCTAAAATATTTATCATCATAGTAAGTTTAAAGCTATCACAACAGCTCCTAGTGCAACAATGAATATCATACTAACATCACTAAAACAGATACACCCGAGAATGTTGCTTGTTAGGCTCATAATAATTCCATTCTCAGAGGACTTGCAATTCGTCTCCTTTCTACTGCTTGATTGCTCACCGCATCCTGCAGGTTAGGGTAGACTCCTCTCTGGTCTCATGTAATACACGGTATTCACAAACTCTGATGCAGCCCTCATCATGCCAATCAAGAACACAAATACAGAGCTAGTTCACTGTGTGATCTGAATTTTCTGCTTGTTTAGAAGGATATAAACATAGAAAATATTTGGATCTGCTGTGTAATGGCTTAAAAGTAATCAGACTTTTCGTTCAAATTAAGCCAGAAAAGGTTATTTCAGTATTTCTTGGTACCTTTCATTTAACCAGGTTTTGCTTAAATTGCTAAGCCACTCACTGAAGAATATGCAAAAATTTGAAATGAGAAAAATCAGTAATTAGCATCCCTTCTGTTGAAAAACTTTCTGAACATAAGGCTGTAGTACTTAGACATTATTCTGACCTTTAATAGCCTATGCTCTACGTTCTGCAGAATGCCTGTGGGTGCCTGCTCTCTTGTTAATGCTGAGCTGGTGCCTATTCCAGTCTTGGATGATCACTTGCCATGGACTTGGGAGGCAATGGCAATCACACAGTCTAAGCTAGGTCTCATGTGACAGTGTTTTCTCTTTGGTGGGTTGGAAGACACAACAGCCTTTCAGGGCCAGCACTGGAGCTGTGAATTCTCTGTGGAACAGATGTGGGAAGCTTGCTTGAGGATATTCTGACCCGATGACATGCCTGAAAGTTGCTTTTCAGAACAAGCCCTGAGGAAGAGTTTGTTTAGGTATCATTCATCTCTCTCAAAACCAGAATGTACGATTACCAAATTGATAACCTCCCGGGTTATAGAACGTGGGCGTCTGTCTGTAAATTGAATTATTGCCTTACAGGGTGAGGCTTTGCCAAGTTATTTGTTTCCTGCCTCCAGAATCTTCCCCTTCACATCCTTAGCTTGTCTTTTGACTTTCTAGTGTTTAGAAACAAAATGCTGGTGGTTATTTTTGTACTCGGAGGATTTTCATATTAAATCTATGCTACTATCTATTTCTCTTACCTGAACCAAGTTTGTTGATTGGGCAGTTTCAAAAATTTACACTCCTGAGGTTTACAATAAGAACTTACAAACTACATTGCAGTTTTTGATGAAGACAACTCTGTTGCTTAGTGGCATGTTGTACCTTTGTCTGAGTTGGGAGAGGTCCCCTTCCCCACAGCTCTGTGCTGAGGTATATGGAAGAAGACCTGGATTTCAGCCTCCACTTGCGAGTGTTGCCGACTACCTTTATGCACTGGGCAAGCTGTGCAGCCATCCACTGCCAGGCCTGAATTCCTTATGAGTCCCCTAGGTTAATGCATTCTCCATTGCTACAGTGAAATACTCGAGGCTAGGTAATTTGTAAAGAAAACAAGTTTATTTAAGTCACAGTTTTGGAAATCCAAGGGCACATATCTTGCTGAGGGCTTTCTTGGTTGTGGGACAAGATACAGAGAAATGAAAAGGGGTCAAACAGGTTGGGTGACTTTGCTTTATCTCAGCCCACTCTTGAGAACTAAACTGTGGCCACATGAACTATAATAACATTAATTTCTTCCAAGGATGATATCTCCTGTGATCTAATTAGGTAATTAGATCCACTAGGCCTATCCTTTTAAAGGTTCTACCAGCTAAACACCATCATACTAGGGGCACCAGCCTTTACCTTTGGGAGAGCACACTGAAATTATATGCGGACCATAGCACCCTCACTAAATGCTTCACTTCGAGTAGAGTTTTAGGAATAACTGACAAAGGCAAATAATGGCTGGACATGTTGCACATCTGCAATCCCAGCCACTCAAGGAGGCTGAAGCATGAGGATCACAAGTTCAATGCCAGCTGGGGAGACTTAGCAAAACCTTGGCTTGAAATAAAAAAAAATAAAAAGGACTGTAGATCTAGCTCAATAGTAAAGTACTCTTCTAGTACCAGAAAAAAAAGGTCTCCTTTCTGCTCCTTGGGTCTGACTATTGACTACGTAAACTTTCTCACAAAATCTTTTCTACTAAACATTTTACATTCTAAATAAAATCCTGGTCTAAAGATTGAGTCCATAACTAACTTTGCAGACCAGGAGATGGTAAAGTTTGCTTCTGATAAGAAGGGCAGTATTCCCATTTTCTAGCACTGGAATAGCAGCTTAGGAAACTGAAAAAACAACCCCCTGTATAGGAGGTAATAATTTTAAAATAACTTGATACACTCATCGAATTGCAGTGTATATTGTAAACAAGAGGTAACTGCGAAATACCTCAAAAAATTCTGAAATTACTGTGTTATAGTTACCAAAGATTTTGTCCTGTGTGAGTCTGTAGCAGGAAGAACCATTAAATCCAACTCAGTTTTTCCTATATCAAATCCTCATCAATGGGATCATCTGTATCCTCAGTTTACAAAGGAGAAAACTAAAACCCAGTAAGGAAAAGTGACCTAGAAGGAGACTAGAGCCCAAGTACTGTGTTCAGGTTCTCTCTCCAGGGCTCACTTGCTGTCTTCCCTCTCCTAAACATTCCCTAGGAGTTAAAACTCTAAGTTTACAACTAGTTCAACATCTTGTTTCAGAGGTGCTACTAACAGAAGGGACTGGGGGCAGCTTTAGGGCCCTGTCCTATTCTTTGATGTGCACAAAGAATAGTCAGTCAATCTTAAAAAAGCCTTAAGCAAACAGCCCCACCTTTCACTTCCAATCGGAAAGCCAGGAAAGCCACCCATGAGCCGCCCCTTTGTAGTCATTCTAGAGCCATTCTAGCTTCGTACTTCCTGCACCGTTTCCTCCTAAAGTCCTCCCTGTTTACCCCAGCTCTGTCACTTATCAGTGCGGCAATCCCTAGGAATTCCCAACCTTGGCCCTCTTGACCTGTGAGGCCAGATAATTCTTTGTTGTAGGCCTGTCCTGCACATTTTAAGTTCTTGACAGCATGCCTGGTCTCACCCTGCCGGATACCAGTAACACACCTGTTCATTCCCAGTCATCACAGCATGTCCTTCATAAGACCAAGATGACCGTGCTTGAGAACCACTGTGGCTATGGCTCACCATCCTAGGCCCATCCGGTTAGGAGTTGGTGTATGTGTGTGTGTAGGTGTGTTCATGGATGTGCTGTAATGTGCACAGTATGGTTTAAGATTATGTGGGTTTCTGCTACTTTTAACCAAAACATTCTTTACTAGCATACTGCACATCAAAAAATGAATATTGAAGTTAGACAGCAGTAGGACAAGGAATAAGATCCTCACATGGAAATGCTCTAAGCAATTGCTAGAGGTTTGATAGTGATTTGATTCTAAGCTTCCCAGAGGTCAAACAACAGGAGGGAAAACTAATCAAATCAATTAACCACATTATCTCAAAGATGTAACTTCCTTTGTCCAAGAGAAGACCAGCTTTTTAGATACTGGGATCTCTAAGAAGGTTGTTCTTTGAATATGTATAAAGAGGATAATTTCTTGGCACTAGTTCAATGCAATTTTCTCTTTCTTGTCCTACAGTATAGGCTGATGGCTTAATGCCAGTGAACATTCCAGTAAGAGCTATTCTAAATATTGGCATCTCAAGGTAAAATTCAGAATATACTTCCCATGCACCTGTCTGCAACACCCTTCACAGACACCCTGGGCGTTTGCTGGCAGTCATTGGTGGTGAAGCCATTGAGGAGTAACTTCCTGTCATTTCACTTTTAAGGAAAGATAATGGTGTGATGAGTACTGTAGACGCTCCCAGTGCACAGATCTCACCACGGGCTGTTGTGCGGATTGTTGGGTATCTGAGTCTATATTAAATAGAGAAAATTACGGTTGTGAGGTTAGTCTCAAGGTCTGGATGCTGGCTCTGCTACTACCTAGAAGTGTGATGTGGGGTAAATCTTTCAACCCTGTTGAGCCTCAGTTTTTCATCTCTAACATGAGAAGAGCAGTATTTATTTCAGAACATTGTTGTAAAGGGCAATGAGACAATCCCCATCAAAGAGCTTGGTGTATCATACAAGCTCGTTAAATAGTAGACACGGTTTTTGTTTTAAGCCCTAAGTCTTTGAATAGTGAATTTCACTGACTATAACTGTAGTGCACAATTTTCTTAAATATTAAGTTCTAACTTTGTCTTGTGTGCTCTAGTATGAGGGCTTTAATATAGTAACAGATATTTTTTTTTTGAAGGTACAATTTATAAAGATCTTTCCCTTTGGTTTATTCTAATTTTTTAATGGAAAGGATAAATTTGTTTGATGCATTATAAAATACAAAAACTTAGACCCCCCCCAATAAAAGAACCAATTAAAAAAATGGGTGAGTGAAAGGAATAGGCACATCACCAGAAGCAGCACAAAAGGCATTAAGAAGTGTTATGCGCATGTACCAACTCCATGAAAGGAATATAAAGATTACGTACTGTAAGCGTGTACTGGTAAAAACGAATTTCAATAACTACGGAAACGAAAATTAAAATTTATCAAAGAATTAAACGTTAAAACAAAAACACTTAACCTGCTGGAAAATAAAATAGGTAAAATTCTTGAAAACATAGGCGTAGGTAGGACTTTCTGAACAGAACCCCGCTTACGCAAGAAATAGTACCGAGAACCAAGCATATCAAAGTACAACACTTCTGTACTGCAAAAGAAACACCCAACAGAGTGAAAAGAAAACCTACAGAACGGGAAGAAATTTTGCCAGTTCATTAATTCTGTATGTATATTTTCCCACGTTTCAACATCTCTGAAGTCCGGAAGACTTTGGAATCCTTGGGACCTTGTAGTAACTGTTGTCATGGAGGCAGTAGTGCTGAAGATAGATCGTTCATTGTCTGCACATGTGCCAATGTGGTCACAGCAACCTGTGTCATGTCAGTTATAAACACTTCACAAAAGCCTCAAGCCTTAGGGGAAGTAAAAACACTGGCATTAATGGCCTTTAAAGCAAATATTTTATAATCGTAACATTTAAACAAAAGACATACCCAAAAAGATCTTTACAGAGAGATGTACCATGATTCAGACTGGAAAAACAGTATTTTAGAGATGCCAAATTTAACTCTTAAATGCAATATAATAACAAACATTATTTCAACAGAATGTTTTATGCGCCTTGGCAAGCTAATTTTATATTCACCTTAGGAAATAAAATATATGAGAAATGTTCTTAAAAGGTACACATAAAAGAGCAATGATAATTTGCTGTATCAGATATTGAAATATCCCGGGGCTGGAGTTAGCTCAGTGGTAGAGCACTCACCTAGCATGTGTGAGGCCCTGAGTTTGACACAAAGCAATGGAGGAAGAAAGTGAAATACTCTACAAAGCTAAAATAGTCCATAGTATTTTTTTTTCTGTGCTAGTGGGGATCAAACCCAGGGCCTCTTCACTGACTTGAGCTATATTCCCGGCCGTTTTAAAATTTTTTATATTGAGACAAAGTCTCACTCAGTTGTTAAGTTGCCCAGGCTGGCTTGAACATGCAATCCTCTTGCTTCCCCCTCTCAGTAGACTGTAGTTATTAAAATGGACAAATAGATCAGTGAGATAAAATAGAGAGCCAGGACATTTAGTAGATGAAAAGGGTGGCACTTTGAATTATAAAGGAAACAGTGACTACATTAAGTGGTAGTTCAAGTTTATTGTATATTAGGAAAAATAAAGTTCATATCCTAAGTTATACCATGTAAAATAAATTCCACATGGATTAAAGAATTAGTTGTTTTTTTTTTTTTCTGACCATCAACTTGGTAAAAATTTGTACTTTTGCTTGAAGCCTATAAAATAATATGGCATCTTTGGAGGGCAATTTCTCAGTTACTATCAAAATATGAAAAACGTATACTTTTGTACCCAGCAGATATATACATACAAAGCATGAACAAATATGTTTTGCTGTGTTATTTTGGTTATATAGTTACATATAACCAAAATGCTCAGCAGCCTTTAAATAATGATATATCTATATCATGCAGTGGTTGAAAGAAATGAAGTAGGTCTGGGTTGGAGATTTAGCTCAGTGGTGGAGCGCTTGCCTAGCAAGCACGAGGCCCTGAGTTTGATCCCCAGCACCCCCTGCCTCTGCCCCTGCCCCACCCCGCAAAAAAAAGAAATAGAAGTAGGTCTATGTGTAGTGACATAGACAAGTCTCCAAGTTGTACTATTTTTTTTGGTGCTGGGGATCAAACTTAGCTTTGCCCTTGCTAGGCAAGCACTCTAACAACCTGAGCTAAATCCCCAGCCCCCTCCAAGGTATACTATTAATTGAGATAAAAGAAGCAAAGCACTTTTTATGGTATGATCTCAATAATGTAACCAAACAAATTTGTAAGTACATATATATGTAAATCCATAGGGAATGAGCTATTCACGTCTAACCCATGACAATGATTACTTTAGATGGAGGGTGGAGTGGGCTGTGGAATTAAAAGAAGTGCTTGAATGTTTTACTTTCTGTACTTGTGAATGACTTGATTCATTCCCAATGGGAATGTATTCCTATATTACTTGTGTAATTTTTAGACATAATAAAATTTTTAAATACTAAATAAAACTCGGTAATGAGAAGGCATAGGGCAGGGAACTGCTGTTTCTCATTATAAGACTTTGAATAATATTTGACTTTTAAAACCATGCACATACTATAATTTGATGAAAAAAAGGCAAAGGTTTAAAAAGCACATTTAAAATATATACTTTTAGCTCACGGCCTCAGAGCAATAAGTGGCAGAGTTGGCCTTCAAACCACAGTTGTATTAATAACTTCTAAAGAAATAAAAAAGAAAAGAGGTTTACTCTGGTAATGCATTATAATTCAGTGCTATTTTGGATTTTACCTGTATTAAGAGAAAGATGATTATGGTTCCATAATAATCTATATAATAACCCATAAATAGTAATCTATTTTAAAAGTTTTAAGTAACGCCCTTATCTACAAAATGACTTGAAATGCTTTCTTCCTTAGTCCTGTATATTTGGCCCTAAAACTGAAGCAGTTAGAGTTAACTTGGTATCATCCACAGCAGTAAATTTTCAACAATGATTCTTTAGCATGACTTGTTAGCAGCTGTCTATTTTAAACATACTGTCTGCTAATTTATATTTCATGTTGAGTCCATCAGATTTAGATCAGAAAGAAGAATGACTATCTGTTTTGGTTGTGGATTTGTATATTTTTCTAAATACAGGAACATTCTTGTTTCTGCATATCTTTATTTACAGATCAGCATGTGTTCTTGAGAGTTCCTGAACATGAGGCCACATGGTTTTGATTTTCTATTTTTATTTTTGCAATTTTAAGTTCTGTACTGTGGATAAATAGTTAATGACAAATTGTCATCTTTATTTTTAAATTTTTATTAGTACATGTTTGTAGTACATCATGTTTACATTCCTTGTGTGGAGTTGGTACATGTACATATCACGTTTTCATTCCTTTTTTCAGCCCTTTTTGTTCCCTTTCCTCCCCTCTCCCTCCATCTCTTGATCCCTTTTCCATTTGAGAAAGATCTATCTCCCTACTTTTTATTATCTATCTTATATTTTGCTCTTTATTTATAATTTAGATTTGTCATGTAAGAGAAACCATGCAATATTAACACTCGTGTGTCTGATTTGTTTTACTTAACATTATTGTCTCAAAGTGCATCCATTTTCCTACAAATGACTCAAATTTATCTTTCTTTATGGCAGAATAGTACTCCTTTGTGTATAAATACCACATTGACTTTATCTGTTCATCTGTCAATGGGCGTACAGGCTGCTTCCAAGTTTTAGCTATTATGAATTGTGCTGCTATAAACATGAGTAGGTGTGTGTCACTGGGATAGGATGTCTTTAACTTTTTCAGGAAGAGCTATAGAAAGGGAAAACAGTGGTACCTCAGTTCATGAACTTAATTCTTTCCATTTTTCTGGTCACAATCGTGGAATGAATTCCGCAACCAGAATTGAGAAAAGAATTAAGTTCATGAACCGGGGACCACTGTAGCTGGGTCAAATGGGGACACCTAGCCGTGTTTGAGGCTGAGCCTTTTGAAGAGACACTGGCCCAGCCCTGCCCGGGCACCCACCAGCCTGTGGAGCTTCATGAGATGGTTGCCTATTTCTTTTTTTTTAATTTTATTTTAATGGTACATTTTAGATGTACATAGTGATAACAATCATCATAGAGGATTTGTACCTGTACATGATATATCTTGTTGCTTCTTTTTTTCCCATTCCCCTCCCCTCACTCCTTCTTCCCTCCCTATTTACAAAACTTTTGTTTCCATTTTTTCCTTCCATTTCTTATTTCTCTTGTCCCTCTGTTCCTTTCCCCCTCCCTTGTTCCTTTCCCATTTGGACATTTTCTTCCCTTTCCCAATATAATACATTTTAGTCTTTATTTACACTTTCAGTTTCTCACATCAAAGAAACAATGTGGTATTTAAACATGTGTGTCTGATTTATTTCACTTAGAGTATGGTCTCAAGATGCATCCATTTACCTGGGAATATCTCAAGCTTATCATTCTTCATGGCAGAGTAGTACTCCATTGTATAAAAAAAACCACATTTTCTTTATCCATTCTGCTGTTGATGGGCATTTGGGCTGTTTCCAAGATTTAGCTATTACAAACTGTGCTGCTATAAACATGGGTGTGCATATATCACTGCAGTATGATGCTTTTAATTCTTTTGGGAAGATAGTGTGGAGATTCCTCAGGGAACTAAGACTAGACATTCCATTTGACCCAACTAGTCCACTTCTTGGTATCTTCCCAAAAAGGTTGCCTATTTCTTGATGAGCTTTACATCCTCATCTAGAAAATGCTTCTTCAGGAAATCACAGAGATGGGAGATCTGTCTTGGTAGAGCCCACAGCATGAAGATGCAAAAGAACTTGGTTCAGGTTTTTCTCCAGAGTCAGGGCAGCTTCCACAGTGCATGTATATGGTTTAAAAAAATCAAACACTATAGAATGAAAAAGTAAAATACATAAAGTTTATAATTAAACAAGAGATATTTTCCTTTCCAATCCCTTCCTGTCCGTCTCTGCCCTCCTGCACACCCAAGTCCGCTTACCAGTGGCAACAACTAAACTTTTTGACTCTTTCTCCCAGAATTTACCTCCATATTTCTCTGGCATGCTTATACTTCTATTTCTCATTTATTTGTTATCTTTTAAAAAATGAGGCACAATTTATAACGTCTTAGTATGGATTATGAAGATTTAGTTTTCTTATATCTCTCCTCTTGCAAAAATTTCCCTTTAGATTTCTAATTTTACAGTTCGTGGTTAAATCAACATTCACCATTTCCTTTATAATGGCTGAGTCATGACAGAGGGCCATAGTTCTTTTTTTATTCAGAAATTTTAGATGGCCCCTAAAGGCCCACGTGTTCAAGGCTTAGTTCCCAGCTTGGTGCTATTGGGAGGTGGTGGAAATTTTAAGAGGCGGGGCCTACAGGGAGATAGGTAATCGGCGGCATGGCCTTGAAGAGATAGTGGGACCTCTAGTCCTTCTTGTTCTACTCTTTTGCTCCTTGAGTCCTCACCATGAGCTGGACTGTTTTGCTACATCACATTCTCCTGTCATGCTATGCTGTCTCCTTCCCCCAAAGACCTAAAATCTATGCTTCCATCCAGTCATGGACTGAAACCTCCAAGAGTATGAGTCAAAATAAATCTTTTCCATTTATAATTAGATTAGCTCAGTATTTGTTATGATGATGTGAGGCTGACTTACATATTACGTGTCACTAATTCTTCTCTCAGACTCTGATGAAACTATAAAACTTCTTAATATAGCTGAAGCCTTCAGGTAATCTATGCATTCCATTCCACTCTTTATCTTGAAGAAATTTATTTCTAGAGCCTTTCTTCCTCTTTTTCTGATATGAACTGGCTTTGTCTTAGCTTGTGGTTCAGCAGTGCAATGGAGAAAGAGAGAGAAAAAGAGAGAGAAAGAAAAGAGGGAGGAAGGGGGAAGAGACAATTGATAAGTCAATGATCAAGAGATGCCAACATATTTCTCATAAAACAACAATTCTAATAGACAAAATATATAAGACTAAAAGGATTTAAATAAGATGAACAAATTCAATATCATAGATAAATGTAAATATAAATAAGTTTGTACTAATAAAAAGCAGCATACAGCTTATTTTCAAAAATGTGGGAAGCTCTCAGGTGTTGACCACAAGTCAGCCACAAAGGGTCTACGGAGATTCACCTGCTCAGTCTCATTCTCGGCCTCAAATATGTTGGGATAAAGACTTAGTAGCGATAGCACAGCGAAAAATGGTTCTGTCTACTTAGAGTCTGCAAACACACCTTTCTAAATAAATCTTAAGGTAAAGCGGGAATCAAGATGACTTGCGAACTAGAAAGAGCATATACATAGACAGACATAGAACATAAGGCAGAAAATTAAATGTGTTATTAAGAAATGAGAAATATAGTAAAGTTACCAAGCATTAAAAAAAATTCAGAAAAAACAGACCAAGGGTTTGGCTTGGTGGTAGCGAAAGTAGAGGCTGTGGGTTCCGCCCCTCCCATCAGAAAAAAGAACCTAAAATGGAGAAATTAACAAATATAAAAGCAGAAATTACTGGCGATTTTTATGTAGCCATGTTTTGGAAATTACTGATTTAGAAGGAACACTATTCTAATGCATGAACCAAGAGACTTCTGTAAAGGGTCAGATAGATAATATTTTTGGGTTTGCAGGCCATACAGTTTCTGTCTCTGTCTCAACTCTTCAAATTTGCCATTGTAACCCCAAAGCAGTCATAGATGATACATACATGAATGACTGGCTGCGCTCTAATAAAACTTGGCTTACATGCAACTATGATCAAGAGGAATCAATGTCCTTTGGGAAGTCCTGCTCCAACATTATTGCTTGTAAGTGTGCTGTTCATAAGGATTTCATGCAGAGTTTAATATCATAATCATTGACAAGCATTGAAAATCTCGATATTAATTGTTCCCTTAAGCTCCCTGCACAAATAGCTTTTGTGAGCTAAAGGCAGAAGAAAAGGGGTTTTTCAAAGTAAGTCAGGGAAATTGAACGGAAAGCTTAGCTGTACAAACTTGCTTGATAGAAGAAATTTATCAAGTATATACTACCTGGATTGCAGCAGCAAAGAAAGAACACAAGGTCTTCTGGGCAATGTGGGATGCCTCTGAACTGATCTGAACCCATCTGGCTATTTACAAAAGCATTAGCTTCTGAAAATTAAGGGTGGTGTGGGGGCGTGCCTCCCTCCAGCAACTTCATTACCAGGCAGTATACACCACTGATAACAAGGCCCAGCCTGAATTCTGTAGGATCAGATACTTACGGGAAGCAGACAGAAAAGTGAACGCAGTGCCCATTTAGACATCCCAACAGGCACTTTGCACAGAAGTTTACTTCTGAGGAGGATGCAGCCAATATTTTGGTAGCACAAGGAGTCAGTTTTCTAGCTGGAGCAGTGATAGACCTCCCCATCTCTTTATTATTGCCAGGGATGAAGTCCAGGCCCTTGTGCGTGCTAAGCGTGTGCTCTACCACTGAGCTCCACCTCCAGGTCCACACTTCTCTTCTAAGTGAGAACAGATGCATTCAGGGTGCTCTTCATAGATGTTACATGGACTCAGGTGTTGCCAGAGTCTCATGCCTCGTTTATGTCTGGGCATAGGTACCTGTTTAATCTTTCTCGAATATGATTAATTTCCTCACAACATTGTTTAATTATTTCTAATAGCCCTTATGCTAAATAAGGAACGACTGGATGCATACTTGGATAAGATTTGAAAAGCATTTTCCATAGTCACATAAGAGGTGTGGATTCCTGATTAGGGTCCTTCAAATACTAATACTCTCTGGAGTGTGGATTTCTGATTAGGATACTTCAAATGAAAACCAACTGCCCTGGGGTATATATTTAAGGCTGACTTCCAGAACCAAATATATTATTAGGTTTCAAGAGATCTTTTCACTTCATTATTTCTCGTAAAGGTATAAATTCTGTACATTAACATTTATCAATTTTAAGTGAACGATTATTTTATAAGTGTTGACAAATGAATGTAGTTGTGAAACCACTAGTATAATCATAATATAGGTCATATCCTTGGCTGTGAAAAATATTCTTTCATGGTGCTGTGCAGTCAGTCTGTTTTTAAGCTCATGTATATTTATAATTTTGGTATTTTCCTGATGTATTAACTCTTTGACATTACAAAATTTCTGCTTTTGGCTTTATTGTTGTTCTTTGTCTTGATGTTTACTTTGATATTAATATAACCATTCCAGCTTTCTGGTGCCTAATATCATGGTATAATTTTCCAGCTTTTTACTTTTAGTCTACATGTGTGTCTCTCTCTCTATATATAATATAGGTATATATATCTATGATATATATATAGATAGATAGATAGATAGGTATATCTCTCTGTATATCTGAGCCTGAGAACGTTTGCTATATTTTTGGAGGGTTAGTCTATCTACCTAAGTTGAATGTAATTATTGATATAGTTTTCTTTGTGGTTTTTCTGCTTGGAGTTTATCAAATTTCTTTGTTCTGTAATTATGTCTTGTTTCAAATTTGAGAAGTTCTGTGGTCATTATTTCTTTAAACATTTCTCTTTTGGGGGGCAGATTAAAATTATACCTTTTGGGATTGTTTCATGCTGCCCACAGGTCTCTTGAGATGCTGTTCATTATTTTCAATATTTTTTCTCTCTCTTTTTTGAATGAGTGATTTATTTTCAAATTCATGAATTTTTTCTCCTGACATCTATAATCTGATGTAAAATTAATCTACTAAGTTTTTATTTCGATGTTTCTTTTTTCTTAAGAAAACAATTCCATCTTCCTGTTGAGATTCCTTGTCTATTTGCTCACTGCTACATATTATCTTTCAATATTTGAACATATTTCAAGTAATACTTTAAACATGTTTATATGATCTATTTTGGAAACTGATAAATTCAACACCTGAACTCTCCTGAAATCGGTTTCTATTAGCTTCCTTTTCTTCGGAGCATGAGTCACACTTTCTTGTTCTTTTACATGTCTAGCAATTTTAATTGAAAACTGATTATCATAATGTGTTGAAGTGACTCTCTGTCATGTTCTTCTGGAGATGATTATCATTTTTTCTAGTGGACAGGAAACGTGCCTGGATTCGACCTGCAACTCTTTTCTCCTCTATGCTAAGTACATGCCTATATCTATGATCCTCAGGAAATGGCACCCCAAGGTGGGGTGCTTTGGTACACTAAACACTTTGATTTATGGAAAATCGGAAGGCCTACGAAACTGCCACAGAATCAAGGACATTCTAACCTTTTCTTGCTTTTCCTTCCTGTTCCTGAGTACAAGGACGGGCTTTCTCTGTAATTCTTTTATCTGACGGAGGGGAATTCTACCAAAAGACATGCAATTGTCTTAACCCCCCCCGCAGGAATTTCATCAAATAACCAGGACAGATTAACTACCAGACAAGAGTAAAAATAGTCAGCATGCCTAGATAGACTTTTCATCTATTCTTTTGAGGGCAGCTTTGGGAGATTATCTTTGAGGCTTTATCTACATAAAACACCCTTTGTTTACATAAAGTCCCACCCCTTACCTTCCCAAAATTTGTTACTTCCTCTCCCAGAACTGAGAAAACTTGGTCATTGTCAACTCTTGGGGCTCATTCATTTATGTTAAAAATTACTTATGACTCCTTTAATATTGTCTGTAGCCCATCTCCCCAATTTTCTCTTTTCCTCTCCCTTATAAAGAGGCCTATTTAGGTGTCAATCATCTGACCCTTTCTTTGTGTTTCACATTTTATATGGCTCCCATGGTTATGCACAGTAATAAATTTGTGTGCTTTTTTCTTCCTGTTAATCTCTCTGTTGTCGGTTCTTTTCCTGCAAACCTTCTTACAGAAGGGAAATTTCCTCCTCACCCTTTACCATCCCATTGTTGCTTTTTCAGGCTGACCTGCTGATAGTCTCCCTTGTGCCTAAAACTTTTGAAGAGTGGCCAAGTTTGGAGGAGAAATAGAGTTCACCTTGTCTATGGTATCTTTGCTTATAGGGATTCCTTCTTAATTTTTTATTTCCAGCTACTGTGGCAAACTTGGGGTCCACACTCTGATAATTCAGGTCCATCAGGCTTTAGCTTCGTGCCACCCAAGAATGTTCCAATTTAAGTAAAACAGGAAGCTCACAGATTTTCCTTTATATACGTCCCTCTTTTCAGTGTAGCTGTCACTGTGTTCTCTTCACGTTTTTCACTAGGCCCGCTGGGCTCTTCACCAAACATGTGTAGTCTGGCACTGAGCCAGGGATTTGGGCAGTTTATACTTTGAATCTGGGTCTTATTTCTTCTGGAGTTTCGAGTCATTGGGTTTTGTTTTTTTCTTTTTAATTTCCAACTGCTTTCTGAACTCTGGTGTCTGGCACCTTTAGCTCATAAAGATGAAGTTTTTTACAGATCTAGCCATGCAGGTTGAGCAGCATCCTTGGGCCAGTGTATTAGTTGCCCATTGATGGATGAAATTTACTCTCAAAATACACTGCTCAATACACCAGACACTTATTATTTCAGACAGTTTTTGCAGTTCAGTAAGTCAAAGTGGCATAGCAGGGTAGTTCCCAGTTCAGGTTGTTCATTGGTTGACGATCATGCTGTCGTCTTATTACCAGGTTTTTGGGTGCTGGAATCTCTTTCTTGAGATGGTTGCTAGGTTCTTTCTGTCCAGAGCAAAGAACTGGTCAAGACAAGCACAAAAGGTAGTGAGGTTTTACATTTATTAAATCTAGGAAGAGAAACTGTGCCCAGCGAGTTTGGGCCAAGTAAAAGTAGGAAAAGAAGGGCACTCTATAGGGTGAGAGTGGGTCACTGTGCAAGAGAGAACACAGTGGCAAAAAGCACGGTGTCAGCTATCCGTTTCGATTCTCCCACTCCTCAGGCTGACGTTGAGTCTGGGCCGTCATTTGGAAAACCTGCTTAAAGTCCACATGCAGGGCTTTGGAATCTGTTCACGCGTGTGTCCTGGGATTTTGTAATTAACGGGTTATAGCTACTTTCTCAACTGGTCTTACCCTCACCCTAGACTTCCGCCTCAAACTGAAGACTTGACTGGGGCTGGAAGTTCCATTTCCAAAATGGCTCATTCCCCGTTGGCTGCTGGCAAGAGCTTTTAGTTCTCTTATACATGGATTTCTTAATAGGGTGTTTGGCTTCCCTGGGGGAGAATAATTCAGCAGAGAATGGCAGGAAGAAACTACAGTGCTGTTTTTAAACCTAGTCTCCCAAGTTCCACACCTTCACTTCTGCTTTGTTTATTTATTTAGAAGTGAATCATTAAGTAAGTTCAGCCCACACTCATGGGGAAAGGGATTACATTCTGCTTCTCAAAAGGAAGAATATCAAAGAATTGGTGGACCTATTTTAAAACCGCTACATGCCAGTAAGCCTTAACCCTCCAATTCTTACTCTTTCCAGATGAAAATTATTTTGAGATTATCCTCTCCTTTGGGTTTTCTCTGCTTTAAGCTGCTCTTTAAAAAAGTTTTATCCAGTTCTGGTGATTATAATCTGTGAGGGAATTTGTGTAACCTTTCTCTCTTCTGTTTTTACAGGAAGTTTCCTATAATGAGTTATTTTAATATAGTTTTAGACAATACAAGGGATGACCTGAACTTTGCTACCACGAGAGGAAGAAATACAACTCTTTCTTGTTAATTTGGGGTACCATAGTTAATCAAAGTCAGGGAACAGGTCAAGGTTGACAAACAGAATGTACTCCAAAATCTGTAAGCAACCATAGCAACAAGGAATCATATTAAGCTTTAAATTTGGAATTATAATCCAAGATCTTAGGTCAGAAGAATGGTATGGTAAAATCAAATTGGCTAACACAAAGATAATGGACTAAGAATGGTTACAGTAAAGGCCGTATTGAAAAGAGTGCTCTCTGTGACTTCTGATTTCTGCATTGTCGTCAGTGACCTGTAGAGGCCCTTGGGAGAGGACTATGGGCCTTTGGTATTAGGCCTAACCTGATGATGACATCTCTTTTTCTTTCTGACTATGCTGCAAGTTAACCTTTATGACTACTTCTTTTAAGGTTCTTAGTACTAGCATCCATGTATCAGAGAAAATTGGCAGAACTCACCAGAGATGGGATGGAATGAAGGAGCAATAAAGACAACTAATCTAAAGGGTCAGAAGCCAGGCTGAGAAAGTATAAGGATGGTGAGACATCTCTTCTAGAGATGGTCTAGAAGAGAATAAGCAGCAGTTTTACTCCAACATTAAACTGAAGGGGAAGAGAAATAGCAAATGCCCTTACACTGTTTTAGTCAACTTCTCCATTGCTGGACATAATACCCAACACCCATAATTTAAAGACAGAGAGGTTTAATCGTGCTCACATTTTAAGGGGATTCAGTCTACAACCAGCTGGCTCCAAGGCAGGAACGAGTTGGTGGAAGGGTGTGGCAAAGCAAACCTGCTTGGATTACAGCTACTTGCTGGGGAAGAAGCACCAGAGAGAAACAGGCAAGGAACAGACGTAGACTGCAAGGTCACACCTCTAGGATCCACCAGTGCACACCTAGAAGTGTGCTCCACCAGTCCCCTGGATGGATCCCAAAGCTAATCAAGTTAACACTCCACCCTCACACCACCACATTGACCCTGGATGTGCCCTGTGGCAGTCAGCTGTGGGGCAGAGAAACTACTGGAGAAATTAATGCTTAGGGGTAGATGTCAGAGGCGGAATGGTGCTTTATGCTCTCAATGGTGGTTGTACATATTGTTCAAAGACTGGTGGTAGATGAGGGAGGGGCTGCCTTGGAATTATATTCCGTTACATTTTCCCTCTACTTCATTTGAGAGTCTTCACTGCTCCCTGCCTTATTGGAAATGGCCACTTTGTGGATATCTGTCCTTCTGCTTGCTCCCTATCAGCTCGGGCAATTCACCTTTGGGTGAACTGACTCATCACGGACTGGTTGAAATTTGCTTTAACCTCATATTTTACATCTACCTTGGTTTCTTTCTCACTGTCCAATTCTATTAGTCAGCATTTAATTTCTGATAATAATAAGACCTAGTATTTGCATATGCTGAAAAATTTTCAGCATGACCTTGTTTGTGATATTTCATTTAGTTCCCCTAAAACCTGTAACATAGCGCATCAGTCCTGTGCTGGATGGAATAGATGGCACACTCAGTTGGAGTAATTGAGGAGAGTTTAATAAAGGGACTGTTGACATAGGTGTGGCACAAACTGAAAAGGAAAGCAGCAAGTGATAGCGAAACACACTTGAGTGTATGCCATTACTACTCCTGAGCTTCAATACCCACAAGCATGAAAGGGCAGGAAGAGAGTAGAATGCAACTATCTGGAGACAGCCCTCAGACAGGAGGTAAAGGGATCCTTTTTTTAGGCAAAAGGATATAGCCAACCCAGGATGGCCTACCAGAGAGGGATCTGGGAAAATAAATGCCCTAACCTTCCTTTCTTGATGACTTCTGACCTCATGCTAGTGCTTTCCATTGAATGAACTCAACCAGAAGCCAGAAATGTAGAAAGCTGTTGTGTATAGATACTACATCAGCTTCCTTGATTTCTGGCTTCCAGTTATACATACATTTCCCCAAAATGAACGCAAGTACTGTGTACTGCAAACGTACACTAATAACTTTAAAAAAAAACATGAAAAATATATATAAAAGAAAGAAATCAAGGAAGCCCACTTGTGCAGCCCACACAAATTCGCTTCATGACCACAAAGCAAAGGAGAGAAGAAATATCTGCAGGGACAGATGAAAGCTTTTCTAGCACAGCCAGGAGAGCCCCGTATTGTTAAGTGTTTTACTGTTTTTTTTAAAAAATTTTATTTTAATGGTACATTTTCGATGTACATAGTGATAACAGTCATCATAGGGGATTTGTACCTGTACATGACATATCTTGTTGCTTCTTTTTTTCCCATTCCCCTCCCCTCACCCCCTCCTCCCTCCTTATTTACAAAAGCTGCATTTCCATTTTTTCCTTCCATTTCTTATTTCTCTTGTCCCTCTGTTCCCCCTCATTGTTCCCTTTCCCATTTGAGCACTTTCTTACCATTCCCAGTATAATATATTTTAGTCTTTATTTGCACTTTCAGTTTCCCACACCAGAGAAACAATGAGGTAATTAAACATGTGCATCTGATTTATTTCACTTAAGAGTATGGTCTCAAGATGCATCCGTTTACCTCGAAATATCTCAAGCTTATTGTTCTTTATGGCAGAGTAGTATTCCATTGTATAAAAAAAACACATCTTCTTTATCTATTCCTCAGTTCATGGGCATTTGGGCCGTTTCCAAGATTTAGCTATTACAAACTGTGCTGCTATAAACGTGGGTGTGCATATATCGCTGCAGTGTGATGCTTTTAATTCTTTGGGAAAGATACCAAGAAGAGGAATAGCTGAGTCAAATGGAACCTCTAGTCCTAGTTCCCTGAGGAATCTCCACACTGATTTCCATAGCGGTTGCACCAGTCTGCACTCCCACCAACAGTGGAGAAGGGTTCCTTTTTCTCCACAGCCCCTCCAGCATTTGTTATTGGCTGATTTGTTGATAATAGTCATTCTTTGTTGAGTGAGGTAGAATCTCAGAGTTGTTTTAATTTGCATCTCTCGAATGACCATTGATGTTGAACATTTTTTCATGTCTATCTGCTGTTTCTACTTCTTCATCTGAGAAGTGTCTGTTTATTTCTGCTGCCCACTTTTGGATTGGGTCTTTAAATTTGGGGGGGTCTGATTTTTTTTGAGTTCTTTATATATTCGAGATGTTCTTTGTCAGAGGAATAGCTGGCAAAAAAATTTTCCCACTCTGTGGGTTATCTCTTCGCTCTGTTGGTGGTTTCTTTTGCTGTGCAAAATCTTTTTAATAAGATTAGGTTCCGTTGTTGATTCTTTGATATTTCCTGTGCAATTGGGTATTTGTTCATAAAGTCCTTGCCTACACCTATGTCTTCAAGAGTTCTACCTGTTCTATCTTCCAACAGATTTAGCGTTTCTGTTTTAATATTTAGATCTTTGATCCACTTTGATTTTAGCTTAGTGCATGGGGAAAGATGTGGGTCTAGTTTTTACCTTTGGCATGTGGGGAGCCAGTTTTTCCATCACCATTTATTAAAGAGGCTATCTTTCTTCCAGTGAGTTTTTTTGACCTCTTTGTCAAAGATAAGGTAAAGTGTTTTACTATATAAGATGAGTAAATAGAGACTTAGCATGATTAAGCAATTGGTCAAAAGGTTGTATCTTAGCTCCAAGGATCTGGCTCCTTTTATGAAATATGCTCCATAACTTTTAAAAAGTCAATTATGTCTTTTTCTAAAGAGAGTCTGGGACTCTCTAAGGTCAACAATAAATGATAAATTTTTATAGACCAAATAGAATGAGCTTCTAAGTATAGAAAATAATTAATTTGTACTGCCCTTTCATATAAGAGCTAGATGAAATGTTAATTTTTATTTTTAAAATCTGCTTTGCAACATATATTATTTTCTATTACACTAAGTGTAATACTTTTATTCTCAATGTTAGCATAGAATTACAAGGCAAGATCTTATTTGTGATTTAACTGGTAGCTAGACAATTAGAATGCATGGTTCACTTGGAGAATACTTTCCTAATGTTTATGCTTGTCATCTATCCGTATTGTTCCTTGCTTCTTTCATGGCTCAATTAATAATGGTATGGGAAAAAGGAATTCTATTTTCTGCCTTAATAAATACTACATTCTAAGCCAGAACATATACCATCCCATTATTGTAAAATCGTTTGCTTCCTTTTCCAGAAATATCATTAAAGGCAACACTGGTCTTCCAGTTAATTAGAAAATCTGTGTATCTATTCATTTCATTGATGAGATCTAGAAATAGATTTTAGAATATTCAGGAGGTCATTTGGTACCATCCCTTAGAGGGATGAGGTAATAGGAATAATCATTCATAATGAAAATAATCATGATCAAAGTCATGCTTCTTTAATATTGAAAGGACAGCATGTTCCAATACTTCAAACAATCTGGTTCAGGGAATTCAAGTCTCTTTCTCAGGTCCCAGAGGCATTTTCTCTGAACAAGAGTCCCTCCCATACAGACTGTTACTGTCGAGATTTAGAGGGTGGCTTAGCATATGCATCCTCTGGACAGGACCCAAGCTCATTTGCATGTATTATATATGTAGGTAATTGTTGGAGTGTCTTTCCTATATAGAGATGATAGTGCTGACCACAGTCACTTAGGCATATTTTTAGAGATATGCTCTCAATAGCAGGATAGGTTTCTACTGTTTAACCCACGCACCTTCCCTCTCTCTGTTCTCTCGATGATCAGAGGGGCATGAGGTCAGGTAACTCAGATGAAGATCAAGTATCTGATTTGGTCTCAGCGAAATGATGCTGTAACCGAGCTAATTGTTTGGTCCAGTGTAATTTAGCTCTGAAAAATTTCCAACATGTTTTTGACATCAAGGTAAGGAGGAAGAACTGAAAGAGATGGGAATCAGACTGAACGTAGAGGGTAGAAGATATAGGGAAAAAGTGACTACTAAGCTGGCCCAGAGGATGAGCCTGATAAAGGGCACCTGCAGAAAACCTGCTGTCAACATTACACTTCATGGCGATAATTTTAGAGCTTTCTCTGGAAGATCAACAGCCAGGAAAAGATGCCCATTCACAGCTCTTCTCTTCAACACTGCGGAGGTTCCAGCCAGCATAGCGAGTGAGAAAAGGAAATAAAAGTCAACTCAATTAGAAAGGAAGAAGTAAAGCTATGATTACCTGTGCAGAAAATGCCACAGAATATAGAAATATTCTTCCAATGGATTATTTTCCAAAACACATGTGCTCATTTTAAAAAGTTTAAACAACATAGAAGTGTATACACTAAAAGAGAAAGCTCTTCCCTTCTGTCTAATCCACCTGGTACTTGTGTGAGCCACTGTTAAGCAGATAAAGTTTCCTTTCTGGCTTTTTATGTGCACGTACATGTGTGTCTTTGTGTGTGTGTGTGTGTGTGTGTGTGTGTGTGTGTGTGTTCACTTAGAGGCACTTTATTTAGCTTTTTAAAACAAAAATCAAATCATGTTTTGCAGACCATTTTGAAACATCAGAGCATAACTTATCATCATAACTCAGCAGTGGTATTTCTTTTTCCTTTTTTATTTTTTTTTTCCTTTTTTGGTGCTGGGGATCGAACTCAGGGCCTCGTGATTGCAAGGCAAGCACTGTAACCACTGAGCTAAATTCCCAGCCCTTCAGCAGTGGTATTTCTAAGGGTTCTAAAATACTATAGGCCAAATATGAAATTTTTATTTCAAGTGAAAAATCTAAGAACCTAGAAAAATACCTAAGTACGATGTCACTTTGACAGTCTCCAAAATCACATGCTCAGATTACTAATAAGAATAATTAAATTTAGCCACGTGTGGTGGTACATGTCAACAATCTGAGCTACTTGGGAGGCTGAGGCAGGAGGATCAAGAATTCAAGGCCAGCCTGAAAACTTAGTGAACCCCTATCTAAGGATAAAATAATGAAGAGTGTTGTGGGTATTGAGTGGTAGAGCACTCCAAACTCAACCCTGAGTACTACATGGAAAAAAAATGGCAATATTTATTTAGTAATAACTATGTATCAATCATGGTGCAAAGTGTGTACATTATCACATGAAATCCAGCCCTTCCTGGTTTCCAAGTACCCTTTTCAGGCCCTTTGTTTTTTTGTTTTTTTGGTTTTTTTGTTTTTTTCTTTTCTGAAAGAACCCCCTACTATGGAGATCTTCTTTACAATGTGCACAGGTCCCTGAGTTTCCTGCTGAGACTCCTTCTAAAAGGTTGTTTCTACACTAAGTGGAAGAGATAGTGTGTGAGAGTGAATCAGTGACACTGGAGATGGAAATGGTTTAGAAATTGTTTAGGTCTATCTGCAAAATACATCTTAATCTATTTCTGGGTTTCAAGGAAACCCATTCACACTCTCTTCTGCTGTCACAGATTCAGAATTTGGCATTACGGAAAATAGAAGTAAGTTTAGAGGTATTGATTAAGAAACCAATCACACTTCCTCTGGAAAACACCAAATGGCAATTGATGCTGGTGTTGGGGGAAGCCCCAGAGGTCCAGGCATGAGAGGCCTTAGTGCTCTCTGAGGCTTTGGCAGCAACCTTTGGAGCCTTGATGGCAAACACAGTAGGGGCTGGTAAAGCCATGAGTCTCACAAAGGCAAGGCCAAGGACGAGGAGTGGACTCATGAACATCAACCTGGGATGCTGAGCCATTTAGACATAGAGGTCAAGTCCCTGGAGGAGACCCTGTCTCATTTCCATGCTTATCAAGGAGTCTGAGGTCACTGACTTTTTCCTGGTGCATCCCTCAGGGATAAGTTTTGCAGACCATGCCGGTGCAGAAGGCAACTTGCCCTGGCCAGTGGATCACCTACGAGGCATTGGTCACCATCGGGCACTGCAAATGTCGCATCTGTCTGGTGTTAAGTGCCCCAAGGAGCTACCCACTGCTATCCTAGAGACCATCATCCTGCCCGAGCTCTCCATTGTCCCTGTGTGAAGAGGCTACCGAGGAATGAGGCACGTTTTGTCCCTTGCACAGTGACAGACTGCTGTGGCCCTGTGCTGGTGCACCTGCACCCCATCCCCAGAGCCACTGGCATCATCTCAGAAGTTGCTGCTGATGGCCAGCGTTGATGACAGGGACACTTCTGCCGGGGGCTCATGTTGTCACTTGGCAACTTCACCAAGGCCAGCTGTGATGCCATCTCCAAGACCTATAGCCCCTTGACTCCTGTCCTCTAGAAAGAGATGGCATTTGCCAAGTCTCCCTACCAGGAATCCACTGACCATCTTGTGGAAACTCAGGCTCCAGCAGTAGCTCACTGTAGGTTTGTCACACAAGAAACTTGAGTGAGCGAAGCCTAAAAAGCAACAAAAAGGGAAACAATCCCAATTTTAACAAAAAGACTCACAGTCAGTTCTTTCTATGTGCCAGGCATGTGCTCAGCACTTTAATATGCATCATGTTATCTAATGTAAGACGAGGAAACTGAAGGTTAGCAATATTGGCTTACAGTCTATTTGTTCTAGCCCAGAGGTTGAACTCAGTTCTGTCTGATCCCAAAACCTCATGTCGCATGCTGCACTGCCTGGCAAGTGAGGTGCCAAGGATAGACACACATTAGAGAGAAATTTCTTTTTCAGTATTTCCCGTTGGCATCTTAAAACTAGTTAATTCAAAGTACTGCTGTATAAAATCTCCGGTTGGCAAGTGGGACTGGGAGGGAGAATGAAAGGTAGTAGAAGAAATGGCTTCTTCCTGAAGAGATTGTAACAGGCTGGGGAGAAAAGGCACAATTAGAGAACAGTTGTCATAGTTCACCTTGGTTTCAACTTTATTGGACTAAGAGATGCCTAGACAGGTGGTTGGGTTGTGAGGGCACTGGCCTCATTGGCGGACTGGCTCAATGAGGAATGGACTACTTGGAGGTGGAGCCTACCTGGCAAAGGAGGGTTGCTGGGGAGCATGCCTTTGGAGGCTGGATCCCTTCTCAGGCTATAATACCTAGTATGGTATCAAAATCTTCCATGTTCTGGCTTCTTCTTCCTTCTCAAGTGAAATCTCATGTTATGCCATTTCATGTTCTAGCTGTCTCACACCTCACCTCTGGGACTTTGTACCCTGTGACTGGCATCTCCCCAAACCATATTCATATTCTCCTCATCCTGCAAGACTCAGCTGAAACGTGTCACCTTCAGGAAACCTTTTCCGATCACCAGACTCTAGGATAGTTCCACTCTTAAGCACTCTATATATTTTCTTAACACTCATTCTCTTGTATCATACCTTAGCATCTAGCACAGTGCCTGGCACATAGTAGATGCTCAAAACTATGCTAAATGAGTGAATAAATAAATGAACTACTGAACGAGTGAGCTTCGGTAGCCACGGAAAGCAGTTGCCTGAGTATGTTTGCTACAAAACCCCAGCATGTTAAAGAGAAATAAAAGAATAGCAGTGATGGAAGATGAGAGTTACTTTGTATCTGCGAAGTTTATCAAAATTTGTTGAATCTTGGGTAAAGTATGGTGAACCTGTAGGCTTCTTGACACCTTTCATCAGTTACTATATTTTGAAAGCACTAGCTACAAGACATCATTTGTTAAGTTTCAAAAGTGGCCTATTGCATTTTGCTACAGCACTTAGCTGCGACTCCCCATTCTCGCTCTAAGTGATTACAGCTGGTGTGCTGGTCACCCGTGTTGGTGACCATGCCATGAAAACAACTTTCAGAGAGAGATAGAAGTGCTTATTACCTGACTTGATTAATACCCATTGTGCATACAGGTTTAATTACCACAATGCAGCCCATAAAGATGTACAAATTTAAAAAGAATCATTTCCAATGGCCAGTAGATTTCAATGCTTTTGTATATGATCAAGTATGAACTGCTCTTCTTTGCTTATATTCATAATTAGAGGATTTAAAAAATATTCAGAGCATTCATCTAGTTTTTAATGTATAGAATCACTTTTTAAGTTTCTCTCTCAAATCTGACTCCATGACCAGATTGTTTCTGAGGATTCCACAATTTTCTCAAAAGGCCTGTAAAACACAAACAAGGTTATCGATTCACGTTAGGCTATTAAATGTGCTTTCCAGTCTGTTGCTGTGGAAATAGATACAACACAGGAGCCTTGGCAGTATGACAAGCAATTAAGACACCAAGATGTTTAGCCATGTATGAGTATTTTCTCACAGCGAGACCTCAAAGCTTAGCCCGCCACTGACATTGTTAGTCATTGAATCAATTACACAAGATGAGGTTGGCAGGTGTAATTATATATTTCTATGGTGATTATGTATAGCCTGCCATAGAGACCAACAAGCCTGTTACTTTGCACTCATCGAAGCAGTCACTTGTCTAGCAAAGTATTTGGAGTTGCAGACCCTCATTGGAATAAAGGAACTCTAAAGTAAAGCAAAACTCCACTTCCAACTAATGTCATTGGGTTGAAGAACATGGGTCACTGTCATTGGAATAATGTCCAGCTGTCAGGTGATTATGTCCTCACATGCTCTAGAAACTACATGTGGTTTTATGAGACTGGACTGAAGATAACAATTGATAGTAAAAGTACCAGATGTTGGACTGAAATCAAACCCAGGTTAGTAATCTGCTTAGAAATGGAGAACACGCTTTTTAAAAATCAGATTGGTTTTTGTAGCTACAGTTTGCTTCTGCTTTCTTTTCATCAATTCAGATGATTTAGATTCTATAGAGGGAAGAACCCAGACTGCATGGTTTAAGACATTAGTTGCTTTCCACGTGCAGTGTCATTGTTATAATAGCTTTAATTTACTTTGAGAGATTATTATTTTTATATTCCCATTTTCCCCCAAGTGGGATTTTTTTTTTGAAAAGGTGGAACTGAACCAAATCAGCCTCAAAGTATTTCATAAAGAACAAGGGAGGTGATTTACGAAATGTAATTGTCTTTTTAATCTCCCTCCTGCTTCACCAAGGCATCCCTCAAAGGCAGGATATTTTTGTCATTAATGAAATCTTAATTAGCATATGTCTAGATCAGTGTTCGAGGCTGATCTGGGTCACGGGCACCTATGATGCATCTGTGTTACCAGAGGGTTACGTTGAGTTGTGTAAATTAGGTCTGTGCTCCATGTGTGAGCATATTGGGAAATATCCAGCAGCGATCAGCAAATGCGTAGAGTGTACCTGTGTTGTCATGTCTGTTTTCAACCTAATTTTACAAATGTAACTGTCCTCAGGAATCCTCAGGCGTGAAAGAAACGGAAAACAAATAAGCAAAAAACTTAAAATAAAACCAACCCAGGTGGCCAAAAATACCATTTATAAGTGTGCCAAGCCCCACCTATTTTCAGAAATGGACAAAACATCTTTAATTAATACAGTTATATTTTCAAAGGAACCCACTTACTGAGTACATATTATTTGTCTAACACTATCACAGGCACTGATGGAGAGCACTGCTTAGGACACGGTCCTTCAAGGAACTGAGTTTACGTAGAAGAAGGAGATATCTGCAGAACTGCTCACCAGTTCTGCTAAGCCGAGGGGGCCAAACTGGAAATGCTGTTGGTCTTTATAGAAGAAGGAGGTTACTGTAGTTAGAACAGTGAGGAAAGGCCAGGCAGAGGAAATGGAGCAGGATCCCGAAGTCTGTGCGTATTGATGGGAAAAGGAAAGGTGAAGGCATTTCCTTTGAGAGGAACAGCATGAAGCAAAGACTGAAGTTAGCGGTAAGCTTATTGAGCTCTAGGAACAGTGACGAAACCCTTCTGGTTGCAACAGAGGGTTTGTGCTTGTGAGTGTTGTGAGATGAGGTTGGAGAAAAGAGAGTGAGCGGAGCTTGCAGTATCAGGCACTAGAGGCTGAACTTCACTGTGTAGGCAGCTGTGATCCATTGAGAGTGTTTAAGAAGAGAGACACAAACAAAATAAGTGTTTTTAGATGGTTGCTTGGGTGGCTCTACAACATTTGTTCTCCAATTGTGGTCCCTCAACTAGCAATGCCAGTAGCACCTGGGAACTTGGGGCTGGGACTGTGGCTCAGTGGTATAGCACTTGCCTGACGTGCACAAGGCCCTGGATTCAATCTCCAGCATTTGAGAGACAGAGACAGAGACAGAGACAGAGAGAACGCAAGCCCTACTCTAGGCCTACTGAATTCACAACTCTGAGAGTGGAGCCTAGAATCCACAGATGCTCAAGTCCCTTACATAAAATGTCATAGTATTGGCATATAATCTGCTCATAGCTTCCATTATACTTGAAATCATCGTTAGGTTATTTATATTAATACATAATAAATGTTACAGAAATAGTTACCGTACTGTGTTGTTTAGGGAATAATGACAAGAAAAAATGTATATCTTCAGTAGACATGCAGTTTCTTTTCTGAGTATTTTTGGTGTGCATTTGGCCGAATCCATGGATGCAGAACCAGAGGATCTGGAGAACTGACCGTAATGTATGTATTATGGGAAGCCAGGTAGGAAGCTCTTGGGACATGGGACTGAAGGACTGAGATTAGAATCTCCATCTCACCATTTAAATAAATAAGCCACTGTGTGGTGAGTGTAATCTACTGATTTTTCTCATCCCTATAGTAATTAGCTAATTGCCGAACCTATGTAATGACAGATACATATACATTTTAATACATATATTACTAAAACCACATGAGGAGGTAGGGTAGCCCACATATAGAATGATTGATAAGTGGAATTTTTAAAGAGCTTTTGAATCTCTCTGCCTGCTCACCAGGTAGCTATTTATCTTCCGCCTACATTTTGTCTGTGATCTACATTTTTGTAATATTCTCCAGGTTTTCTTGATAGAGGCTAGTCATGACTCATCCATATAACACTACTGGAGGGGCCTGGCTCTCTGATAACCTGTTGTTAATTTCTCCAATGCCATTTTTACAGTCACCATGTGTTTTGGATTTCCTTAAGTTTAGAGTCATGTTTATTGCATTTTGGAGTCTGAGGCAGGCTTCCATGCACCTATGACATGTAGACTATGTCGGTGTGGTACCAGCGCAGCTGCTCAGGCCGGTCAACAGAAAGCTGGAGAAAGGAACTTTGGAAACTGGAGATTTAGCATTAAGAAATGAAGGCAGTTAATTGCCGACTTTTAAAAAAGGATTTCAACTAGTTATTTTGTCAAAAGAAAGGCAAAACTAGTGTTTAGGCACTTAAAAGGTCATACATTGCACTCTGGAGTCAAAAGTCTGGAGTTTGCATCTCCACTTCGCCACTTACTGGGCTTTGTGACCTTAAGCAGTTTACTTAATTTCTCTGAACTTTAGTTTTCGCGTTTGTGAAGTAAGGGGTAGTGGTGTTTCAGAGGGAGATTATATATAACCTTTGCAAGCTATGGCGTGCTGTATAAAGGTTATTTGCCGTAGTTTTAGTGATGTGATGCTTGATTTTGCAGCAGACCTATCAAAAAAGAAGAGCCAACCCACCTCTGTTCATGGTTTGAAATGTATGTGCCCTCAGTTATGGATAGTTCCAGTTAGTAACATTTTCTCTGATCCTGGGAGTAGTGTCTCTTGATGGTTGAATGTGATGATAGTTTGACTATATAATCTGGGAGTAGTTTGACTTTAAAATGAAATTTTCTGGGCGTCCTTGAGTTCATTGTTTTCCCTAACTTGTTTGGAACTTCAAAATGCCTGGTAGTCAAAGATGTTTAGACAATAGGCATATAGGAATTTTACTGAATCCCAAGAGAGGGGCTGGGGGCATGTAACTCAGTGGTAGAGTAGTAGACCAGTAGCATGTGCAAGGAGTTGGGTTCAGCAACACACACACACACACACACACACACACACACGAGAGAGAGAGAGAGAGAATGACATCTAGAGGTATAGATTAATCACAAGATTTCCCAATTAAATTTTTTACAAGCAGATTCCATTTAGGAGGCATAGTATAGTGGAAAGAATAGTGGTGAATTAAGAATAAAAATAGGTCAGACATGGTGTGTGTGTGTGTGTGTGTGTGTGTGTGTGTGTGTGTGTGCGTGCATGGAGGGGAGCTGGGGATTGAACCCAGAGTGCTCTACCATAGAACTACGTCCCTGCCTTTTTTATTTTTTGAGACAGGGTCTCACCAAGTTAGCCAGACTGGCCTTAAACTTGCAATCCTCCTGCTTCAGTCTCCCAAGTAGCTGAGATTATAAGCATATGCCACCATGCCTGGCAAGTCAAGGTTTGATTCCTGTATTGATATATTCTCTGAGCTTAGGCTTTTCATCCATAAAAATGGATTTTACATTGGAGTCTGCCTCATAGACTTTGTGAAAATTAAATTAAAAATAGCCAGGAGATGGAGTCAATCTAAATGTCCATCAACAGATGAATAAAGAAAATGTGGTACATGATACACAATGAAGTACTATGTAGCATATAAAGGATGAAATCCTGTCATTTGTGACAACATGGAGAACCCAGAGGACATTTTATCAATGAAATGAGCCAGGCACAGAAAGAAAAGCACTTTAAGATATTACTCACATGTGGGATCTAAAAAACGGATTGTGCAGAATTGAAAGTAGAATGGAGATTATTAGAGACTCTGGAGAATAAGGGAGAGTGGCAATAGGAAGAGGTTGGAGAATGGGTGCCATGTTATAGTTACACAGGAGGAATATGTTCTGGTGTTCTATGGTGAAGTAGTGTGAAAAGAGTAACAGTGTCTGCCTATCTTGAAATAGCTAGAAGACAGGATTTTGAGTGTGCTTATCAGAAAGAAACGAGAAAAATGTAAGGTGATAGCTATGCTAATAAATCTGATTTGATCATTCCCCAGTGTAAACATGAACCAAGGCATCACTTGGTACCTCTTGTACAACTACTATCTGTCAGTCATAACATCAACGAATACATGTTAAGAATTATACATACCAAAGCCCTGCAATGTTTGCAATGCTAGTTCTTGTTCAAGGACACGTTCCCAGGTAGGGTATCGTCATAGGTTCTCGGGACCTTTTCATAGGTGCTTTATGGTGTTTAAAGAATTTTATAGGGCAAAGTTCAGAGACTTAGTATGATGAATAATATTGTTAAAACAAAATTCTTGAGAATCTGGGGGCTCGATCCTTGCCCCATATTTTTGAGTGTCGTGTTTGCCATACATAAATGCTGCTAATTTCACACGGAACTTTGGACTGGAATTTGTGGTTCTCTACCTACAGTGAGAATTTGATTTCTCACTAATCCTCTGAATGGTGTTCCTATCAATCTGCTTCACTCGTTGCCCCCAAATTTGCTAAGTAGTTCCTACTTCTGCATCTTAGCTTAGGGCATCCCTACTACAGAACATCTTTCTTTGTCCTCCGTACTTGTGGGCAGTCTCTGTCATCAAGACTGCTTCAGGCACGCCTCCTCCACAGGGCCTTGTCTGACCCCTCATCCCTCCTCTGAACTCTTAGAGCTGTCTCATCGCCTGTGCTGCTTTCTCATCACCTATGCTGGTTGGATGGAAGGTCAGCGCTTATACCAATCTGTGACTAACCCAAGTCTGTAGGTGAGGAAGACCCCTGACACACTTTATCCAGAAGAAGGGACAAATATGATATCCTGAACTGGAGTAGAAGTGTCCTCAGAACAGAGGGAGCATGTAGGCATACAGGAAAGGGTTAATGGTGGTATTTCTAGAACTAATGTGTACATCTGGCTATTTAGAGAAAAATCCGTCTTTTTTTTTTTTTGTGGTGCTGGGGATCGAACTCAGGGCCTTGTGCTTGCGAGGTAGGCAAAAATCTGTCTTTTAAAACAATAGCACATATTCCTAAATTGGGCCCGCAACACTATCTTCTGTGTGCGGTTGAGAGTCATCTTTTAGAATAAATGTATGATTGTCTTTTGCTATATATGGGAATTCGAGTATCCCCAAAAGGCCCATGTGTTAGAGGCTTGGTCCTCAGCGTGGCACTCAGCTTGGCACTATGGGAAGTGGTGGAACTTTTAAGAGGTGGCACCTAGTGGGAGGTCTTCCGTTCATTGGGAGCATGAGCTTGAAGAGGATATTGGGATCCTAGCTGCTTCCTCTTCCTCTCTTTCACTTCCTGGAAATGAGGCAAAGAGTTCTGTTTTGCCATGTACTCTGACCACAATGTGCTACTGCCATAGGTCTAGAAGAAATGGGGCTAAGTAATCATCGACTGAACCCTTTAAAACTGTGAGCCCAAACAAACCTTTTTGCTTTATAATCTGATTATCTCAGGCTTTTGTTATAACAATAGGAAAGTGACTAAAATATCCTCAAAGCATTCACATCTTATTGTACATGGAGAAGAAACGAGCATGCATTTTCTGAACACCTGCATAGCACCAAATACTTTTCCATGGAGCTTCACCAAACCCATCACCAGAATCTTTGCCACAGGCTGCTTTCGATGAGTTATTTGTGTTCTCATTCATGTTGTTCTTTTTGCTCCTCCCAGCATTTGGCACAGTGCCTGGCATGTAGTAGGTGCTAAATAAATGTTGAACAAATGAATCCATGCATAAATGAATTCACTCAAGGCTCAAAATGTAGCTTTTAATGCTTTCCAATTTTTCCTCAAGAAATGGGCAGAATAAGCCCCCATTGAACATTTTAAAGATAAAAATTCACATGTCTTTCAGCCAGTCATTGCACTGCCATTTTGTGCCTGACTTTATGAAGTTGTTAAAAAAGTTTTTCTTGGAAAACTTTCACCAAGAAACTACCTAATGGAGGCCAGCTGCAGCTCCAGGTTTTATGAACACTTTGATAGAAACCACATTAAATAGCAACACTGGTTCACACATCAATTTTACCATGTTAAATACCAGCTTGGACATGTGGGGCATTCGTGTGATATTGACTTTTCATCATCATCTTTGCAAAAAATGTGATTTGGTCTGGCTCAGTCATTAGCAGACATAAACTAGAATAATCTTCAAGTACTTTAGGAAAACTCAACCTGGTTACACAGTTTTTTTTCTGTCTTTGGAGTTCGGTGAAACAGGTGAGGGTCAAGGATTACCAGAGAAATACCCCAGTGGTTCCCTAAGTAGTAGTAGTTGTTGGGCCGTTTCATGGTATTGCAAACTTTGGTAGCTGTGTGGCCTCCCCAGCATGGTACTATTTTTTTTTTTTCTTTTGCTGATTGCCATTGCTTTGGTATTTCCCTTCGGTGCAATCTCTGAACTTCATTGGTTCCAGATGTCTCACTCTTTTCCCTCTATTGGCACCCAAGTGGGAGAAGGTACAAATGTCCCGGCAACCACTTAATAGATCCATATGGAGAAAAAAATCGGTGTGTCTTTTGAGCTACAGAAATTTAGATTAGAATCCTGATTCTGCGAAGGGCTAGCTGTGTGCTATAAATTAATCACCAAAGTGGGAAGGACATCATCAGTTCCTTCGTTTGTAAAATCAGGATAAATAGTGGATTGTCAATTTGGGTTGAACAGTGGATAAGAACACAGGTTTAGAGTCAAGCAGTTCTGGGCTCGTCTGTAAGTCTCATTTCCTATTACGGTATTTGTGTGATCTTCTATAAACTTCAGGTTTTTTATCTGCAGATTGGGGATAAATAGTCCCTCATAGGGCCGTGGCGAGGAGTTTATAACATAATGCACATACAGTGTCTGCCACATAGTAAGTGTACAAAAATGTTAGCTCTTGTGATTTTATAAGAAAGATGAAAGAAGACAGGGTATGGCTGACTGCGGCAGAAGTGGGGGAAATTTTGACTCCCTAAGAGACATTTTCCAGTGTTTGGAGACAATTTTGATTTTCATGACTTGGGGGATTTGCTCCTGTTCTATAGTGGGTAGAGACCAGGGATGTTGCTAAACATCTTAAAATGTACAGAGAAGTCCCCTTACCCTCAACAAAAAATTATTCACTACAAAATGCTAATACTGAGGTTGAGAGATTCTGTGCTACTTTGAGAGACACAATCTACTGGGCTTAGAAAGCCACTTAGTCTTGTGTTTAGCCTAATATATTTCTTCTTTCCCTTCCATTCATGGCAAATGTATGATGTACTTCAAAATATCCAGTTCAAAAAAAAATATCCAATTCATCTATGATCACAGATTCCATCAGGGTAAAGTTTCCCTTGCAGCTGTGTTGACTAGTGTGCCCTATTGCTTTTCCCCGTTATGTTCTGTTGTTACGAATATAAAGATGATCAGATTATTTTGGAATTTGTAGCTGAACTCTTTTCAACTTCAGTCAGATAAACAATGTCCTTATACTTCTAGAGGCCAACCACACTGTCCAATTGCCTGTGGGACTATTTACTTGTCTTGGAAGACAGTAGGAATACAAAAGAGAGCCTGTGACGCCTTAGAAGTGGGTCTCCCAGAAACAGACAATTGACTTTTTAGGGTGATATCCCTCTGCAAGTGAATCTGCCTTGATAACCAAATAATGTCTAATGGTTATCAGCATCGAAATTTCTAAATGTTTCTAAAGTGTCTTATAAAAAGCACGCACATGGATGTATAGTGGGCAGTTATAAGTAAGAGCTTAGAGTCATGAGGATACATGCCAGGAAGAAGAATGATAGCTCTTGGAATGGGGTGGTAAATTTAGCTCCGGGCTTCCTGGAAGCCAAGGTAATAATGAAAATATGGCTCCACAGCTGAGGGTGTAACTCAGTGATAAAATGCGTGCCTAGTATGTGTGAGTCCCTGCTTTGGTCCCCAGCACTGCATTTCAAAAAGCAGTTCCAGCAATCTAAAACAGTTATGTTGGATAAACAATGAAATTTTCTGCCTGCCTATCACATTCTAGGCAGATTTTCACATGGAAGATGATATAAAGAGCACTGTATAGACGATTCCATTTTCTGCAGAGAATGGATTTTTTTTAAGATCACTTTTGAATAACAAGCTGGGTACAGTGGCCCATGACTCTAATTCCAGCTTTTAAGGAGGCAAAGGACTGCAAGGCCAGCCTGAGAAATTGAGCAAGTCCATGCTTGAAAAATGTTTTTTAAAAAGTAACAATTTAAAGTTTAATGAATGCATTTTCCTATATGGACCTCGGCTAAGTTGTCCAAATAATTGACATTCTGGTTATTCAATTTACATAAAATTAGGCCTTAGAGAATCTAAAGGGTCGGATGGGTGTCCAACACATTCTTTACTATTACTCATCTAACCCATGTGTTCCATTTCATAAAATAACTTTTTAATTAAAATTAGACTCTTCAGTGGATGATTAAATTACAACTCTGGAAATGAAAAATCAGTGGTGTTGGATTCTGACTGTTACCAGTCAAAATAGCCTAGAATATGCCGGGATAACAAACAGCACACAAATCTTTATAGTGTAATACAACAAAAACCCGATGATCAATCCCGCGCTATGTCTAGCGTGGCTCAGTAAGTGGGTTTGCACCACATCGTCACTCAGTAGCATCACGTGACATCATCTCAGGACTGTCTCAGCACTTACCAGCTTAAGAGAAGGGAGCGCTGGAAGGTCTTGTATCCACAAGTACCATGTAACGCTTCACGCACACTTTACTGGCTAAATCAAGTGTCAAGGCCCTGCCTACCTTAGTGCTTGCGTTCCTCAGGTGTGCCTATTTTTTCTTGTAGAAAAGAGCTACAGTCATCTTGTTTAGCAGCTGTCATGCCTATCTCACTTGCCAGCCGGGCAGGTGGCAGGGTTGGCATTGCATTTGTAAACAAAGCAGGCTTCCCGATGCTCTCAGACAGATGGAGGGCCATCCCAGATTAGTACCAGATTAGACTTCAGGGACGTCTTCAGACAGGACAGTATTTTTTAATCACCTCTTTGGAAATCTACTCAAACGGTTCAATTAGTCTCTGTGAAATACCATGACCATTCCCACTAGTTTAGAAATGAGGAACTGCTGTTACTGCTTGGACCATCAGATCCCTCAGGTCTCTTCTATGTCTGATAGTTTAAGAAAGAGGTTTCTAGCTAGGCGTGGTGGTGCACGCCTGTCATCCTAGCACTCGGGAGGCTGAAGCAGGAGGATGGCTGTGAGTTTGAGGCTAGCCTGGGCTATGTAGTGAGTTCAAAGCCAATGTGAAGTGAGACCCTGTCTCAAAAAAAAAAAAAAAAGAAAAAAGGTTTCTTTGAAGAGTCAAGCAGGCAGCTGAGCGCTGTCTTACTTTCTAAGGGCTGCTTAGCTCCTAGTAGTAGAGTCAAACTTGGAACTCATAGGCTTTGCAGTTTAGTTCTTTTCAACCTTACTTTTCACAGGTCTTTGACTTAAAGATGCAGGGACCAGTCTGCTTCATCTGTAAGGTAAGTTGGTGCCATTGTTATTGCTGTTGCAAACTTCTCAGAATGAAACAAAGTAAGATTGAATACCCACAGCAAGGTGGCAGTTTAGGGCAAGCACCAGGCAGAGGCCATAGCAACCCTTCTACCTTTTCCCTACTGCCAGGCTACAGATTGCAAAAAATTGCAGCTGAAGTCCTGGACACCCCTCAACACACTCCCAGGTGTGCCATTTACTTTTGGAAGTATGGACAGTGCTAGAGTTTTTTAAGGGAATGACATTACAGCTGCTATTCTTTGTTATTCAGTTTACTCAATTTGCATGTTAGCATACTATGAGCCATGTTGTTTACTGATGTCCAAAGTCGTTTGCTATTGGTGCGTTGGTTGTACACCATGAAAGGGGACAGCTGCAGCTGGCTGACCTAGTGCTCAACATTTTTCTAGTTGGTTCTTACAACTATTCTTCCTCTTTCCGTAATCCTGAGTGTCTGAGAATACTTATTTTAGAGGGAACGTGATGGAGAAAGGAACCAGGACCTTAAGAAGGGAGCTCCATTGGGAGTACAAGAACTAGTACTTTCCAGGAAAATGCACAGGTGGCAGGGGAGGTGCAGACACGGAGGGGAGTGGTTAGGGGCAAAAGGGCTTATAGGCCAAAAAAAAATGTAAGTGGAAAATATCTCACGGGGATGTGAAAAGGAACTTTCAGTAAAGGCTTACTCTATAACATCCATTCTGTAAATCTAATTTGCTGAAGTAACTGCCCCCGCCCTGCTACCTTCTACCTCCCCCACCTTATTTTTTTTTTTTTATAACTGCTACCAAATGGCTTCAGTTTTTAATTCTTTACTTTCTATTTTACGGCCTACAGCTCCATTGCAAAAGTGTGAGTGCCCTCTCCAGATGGACTGTGCACCTCATTTGGAAAGAAGGGCAGCAGATTTTCATCATCTGGGCCTTTAAGAACTCTCTAGGTAGCCCTAAAATACATAAAAGTACAAATGGTGGGACAGGAAATTTAGCAATGTCTCTCGCTAAACAGTCAAGAGTTTGGATGTTAGTCAATTCTTTTTTTTTTTTTTTACTATTGGTTAGAACTACCAGCCTTGCAGGCAGGCTAGACTATGGGGGGGGGGTGAGGTGTGGGTGGCACATGCGCAGAACACAAATCTGTTCTTGCTCGGTGACCCTTTTTATTCTGAAATTGCTTTCAGGGCAGATATTCCCAGTGATCCTGGGTGCTTCATCCCGATTTTGGCCATATGGCTCTGGGAATTCCTCAGGCTCTTCTAACTGATGTTTTCCCACCACGTGGCCACAAATTGACTACTCACTTTGTCTAGAGCTTTTAATTGGTTTAAATAATAAACTTCTCAAGTCTTTGTTTGTTGGCACACAGAACCGAGCGCACAATCGCAAGTGAGTTGGGCAACCTGCTTTGATTCAGTGATTAGTCACTGCTCTTAATTGTTTTTACAATTTCCACCTGAGCGATCAGGAAGTGAAGCGCTGCCTCATGCTTCCAGTGAGTTACGAAGAGCCTTAACTTATTCACTGTTTCCTTGCCTGGGAGGAGGCCGTGCTAAGATGTTGTGGCTTGGGAGGTGGGCGCCACACTGCTGAAGTGGAGCCTTGGCATTTTAAGCTGATTCCCGTCTGACTCTGGGAAGTGATGGAGACAGATTAAGCCATGTAGCATAAAAAGGGACAGGCCCCCAACAGAATTCTGAAGCCCCGGTCACACCACAGCATAAACACGGAAAACACAGACATGGCTTTGGGAGACAGAGCTTTCCTCCTGTCTCAAAAGAGGACTTTTTTGTTTAAGGTATCTTTGTGTTTTGTTTTGCTTTGCTTTGCTCTGGTTTATTTTCCTACATCATTGGTGCAGATGGCAGATTAGCGATGCCTTTGGTTTTTTTGTTCGGGTCTGTTGTCTTTTCCTTTGGTGGTCAGGTCTCTGAACTTCTGAAACGGAACTATCAGCAACTGTAATATAGTCCTCTTTTTTGAAGAGAAGTTTGTTTTTTCATGTTAAACGTTTTATGAAAATTCCCATATGGACACTGTTTCCTGTGTTGAGAATGCAGTCCCACCCGCCGATCACCTGCTACCTACTCCGTGTCCCCTTGGTGACTTTTATAAAAAATCGTCTCAAGAGGGCTGCTCCTCAATATCTTTTTTTATTTTATTTTAAACCAAGAACATGTATTGGTGCATTCTACATACAATGGTCACATTCATTACATTTATTCTGTACCTATACATGATGCATCTTGGTTCTCCCCCCCTCCCCCGCCCCTCCCCTCTGCTCCCTCCCTCCCTATTTACAGCAGGTTCAGTCATCATTTTCCATATTTTCCCTTTCCCCTCTCGCCTTTCTGCTTTTCCCCTTCTTTCTTTCTAGTACTCCTCTCCTCTGCACACCATCCTCCTTTTATATAATATCTATTACACCTCTTTGTCTTTATTTACAGTTATGGTTTCTCATATCAGAGAAACAATTCGATGTGTACTCTTGAGTGTCTGATTTATTTCACTTAAAAGTATGTTCTCAAGGAACATCCATTTATATACGAATGAGTCTAGTTTATCTTTTTTATGGTAGTGTAGTACTCCATTGTGTAGAAAAACCACATTTTCTTTATCCATTTAGGTTGTTTCCAAGACTTACCTATTACAAATTGTGTTGCTGTGAACATGGTGGTGCATACGTCCTTGTGGTATGACGATTTTAATTCTTCTGGGAAGATCCCCAGTAGGGGAATAGCTGGGTCAAATGGAACCTCCAGTTGTAGTTTTTTGAGGAATCTCCATATTGATTTCCACAGTGGCTGGACCAGTCTGCATTCCCACCAACAGTGGAGGAATGTTCCTTTTTCCCCACAGCCCTGCCAGCATTTGTTATTGGTTGATTTTTCCATATACACGATTATTTCTGGAGTGAGGTGGAATCTTAATGTTGTTTTGATTTGCATCTCTCGAATGACTAGTGATGTTGAACATTTCTTCATATATTTATTTGCCATTTTTATTTCTTCGTCTGAGACATGTTTATTCATTTCAGTTGCCCATTTTTGGATTGGGTCTTTAAATTTGGGAGGTTTAATTTTTTTGAGTTCTTTGTATATTCTAGATATTAGGCCTTTGTCTGATGGATAGCTAGCAAAAATTCTTTCCCAGTCTGTGGGTTTTCGCCCTACTCTATTGGTGATTTCTTTTGCTGTGCAAAAACTTTTTAATAGCATGTGGTCCAAAGCACTGATTCTTTGTATTGTTTCCTGTGCAGTCTGGGTTCTGTTCATAAATTTTTTTTCCTACCCCTATGTCTTCGAGGGTTCTTCCTATTCCATTCTCCAGTAAATTGAATGTTTCTGTTTTAATGTTTAGATCTTTGATCCACTTTGATTTGAGTTTAGTACATGGTGAGAGACATATATCTAGTTTTAATTTTCGACATGTGGTTAGCCAATTTTTCCAGCACCATTTGTTAAATAGGCTATCCTTCTTCCAGTGAGGGTGTTTGGCTTCTTTGTCAAAGATGAGGTATTTCAGTGTGTTTGAGGTTGTTTCTGTATCCTCCAATCTATTCCATTTATGTATTTAGGTGCACCAATATTTGGTGCATAAATATTAATGATTGTTATTTCTTCCTCTTGAAGTTTTCCCTTGAGAAGTATGTAGTGGACGTCTTTATCCCTCTTGATTAGTCTTGGCTTGAAGTTTACTTTGTCTGCAATTAGGATAGCTACCCCTGCTTTTTTTGGGTTCCTGTTGCACGAAATACTGCTTTCCATCCTTTGATTTTCAATCTATGTATTTCCTTTTGGGTTAGATGTGTCTCTTGTATGCAGCATATTGCTGGATCTTCTTTCTTGATCCATTCTGCTAGCCTGTTTCTTTTGATAGGTGAGTTGAGCCCATTTACATTGATGGTTACAGCTGTTATGAGTTGACTCTTTTTTGCCATATATCTTTT
>PVJO010011317.1:0-60267 GCA_004026905.1 Hystrix cristata
TTTTAGCCATTCATCAGTTGTTGGGCATTTAGGTTGTTTCCAAGACTTAGCTATTACAAATTGTGCTGCTATGAACATGGTTGTGCATATATCACTGTGATATGATGATTTTAATTCTTCTGGGAAGATACCCAGCAGAGGAATAGCTGGGTCAAATGGAACCTCTAGTTGTAGTTTTCTGAGGAATCTCCACAATGATCTCCACAGTGGCTGGACCAGTCTACATTCCCACCAACAGTGCAGGAGGGTTCCACAACAGTGCAGGAGGGTTCCCCATTATTTCAAAATTAAAAAAAAATTTAAGTGGGGCTTGGGATTTAGCTCAGTGATTAGAGTGCTTGCCTTGCAAGCACAGGGCCTGAGTTCGATCCCTAGCACCACAAAAAAAAAAAAAATTAAGTGAGTTTCTAAAGAGACATTAGGCAAATGTAATAAAAAATGAAAGATGAAAAAGAGAAGGGGAATAAGAGAAGATAAAGGAATGACAATGTTACAATCAGATGATATTAAATATATGGTTAATATTTTAAAGAGAACATTATGGTATAAAATAGAAATATTTGTGAAGAATGCAAAACACATTTAAACTTGTAGACACAAGACTACATAGGAACTAAAAATAAAAGCCTGAAAGCAAACGGAAATACAGGCAGAAAGTGACAGGTTGCCAGTTGGTAACTCAGCAAGTCTCAGTTTCTCCTATAACTACTGCTGAAATAGAGTGAGGTGTAAGAATTTATTTTTTAGAAACCCGCCAAAAGCAGAAACAAACGAAAAATATGAAGAGGTTTGAAAAAAGAAAAATAGGCTGAAGTTATTGCTTTGCCTCTGGCAGCCTCATGAACCTGAGATTTTCCCACTGGCTCGTGTCCGTTTACCTGGAAGAGAACTGCTTTGGTTCTGCAGGTGGACGTGGCCAACGCCAAGCTTTCTTGGAGCCTCTTCTAGCTTGCTGATCTCTGTAATTCCGCATCTCTGTGATTCTGGCTCGGGGGGACAGTGCGAGCTCTGATCTTTTTCTCCAGTCTAACAGTGATGTCAGCGCGTAATGAATCTTACTCAGTCTTGCCTTACTTGAAACACTGACACTGATGTTGTTTCTGTTTCTCTCATTGCACCTACTGAGCTCTTCATAAAAACAGAATTACATTGGTAGAGGTTAAAGCACATCTTTCCAAATTGTCAGTCTAACTGAAGACAAAAATAAGCAGAAAGATAAAAAGAAATACATAAAATGAGTAAGATATTAGTGAATTCAATTGAAGGAGTACACAGAGAATTTATATAAGTCGAATATATGTTTTTAAAACATGTAAAAATCAATCCCATATTAGACAAACAGTATATTAACTTGAATTACCAAATATTTGAAAAAGCATTTACATGGTAAATTCATATCGAGTCTAAGGGAGAAAAAAAGGCTTTTCACAGAATGTATTTTAAAGCTTTAAACACTTTTAGAAGAAAGGAAATCAATACTCAATTTAGAATACTGAGAAATAAACCAGTAAAAAACTAATAATATTACTAATATATAATAAATATAAAACCTCAAGTTAATGAAAGACAAACAGAAGAATAAAAATAGAAAGAATAAATCTAAAATGCTCATTGCTTGAAACAATAAGTCCAAAGCTTAGCTTTAAAAAATGTTTAAATAAAATAGCTAAATGATGGATGCAGAAAAGAATTAGATGTTTAAGAACAAGAATAGAGAAGAGCGAATTATATATTAGAATGTTAAAGAATTATAAAAACAATGTCGTCTGCTAAGAAAGTCAGTTGCCTGAAAAGGACTCCTTTTTTATTTAAGAACATGTGATATATTTGCACAAGTGGATACTATTTACAATCATTACAATTAAGTCCCATCATTTGAGACATCATGGATGTCATTATATTAAGTGAAATAAGCTGGGCACAGAAAACGACTCACTGCGTTACCTCATCCATGTGTGGGATCTAAAATGGTGACGTCACAGAAGACAATGGTGGTTATTGGAGGCTGTGGATAGTAGGGTGCTTTGGGGTTAGTGGTGGGGCAAGAATAATTAGCAGGTACTAAGTTACCATTACACAGGAGTAAAACATCCCATTTTGTTAACACACAGTAGAATGACTGTAGATATCAGTGGTTTATGTGTATGTCAGAAAGCTAGAAGAAAGGATTCTGGATGTTTTCACCATGAAGAAATATAAGTGTTCAAGCAGACAGATATGTTTAACCTGATTTAGACATTACACTGTATGTACCTGTATCAAACTACCATGTGGTGCTCCATTAAAATATATAATTTTTATGTTTTTTGTATCACTGTTGGTGGGAATGTAGACTCGTGCAACCGCTATGGAAATCAGTGTAGAGATTCCTCAGGGAACTGGGACTAGAGATTCCATTTGACCCACCTATTCCACCTCTTGGTATCGTCCCAAAATAATTAAAAGCATCATACTGCAGCGATATATGCACACCCATGTTTATAGCAGCACAGTTTGTAATAGCTAAATCTTGGAAACAGCCCAGATGCCCATCAACAGCAGAACGGATAAAGAAAATGTGTTTTTTTTTAATACAATGGAGTACTACTCTGCCATAAAGAATGATAAGTTTGAGATATTCCTAGGTAAATGGATGCATCTTGAGACCATACTCTTAAGTGAAATAAATCAGACACACATGTTTAAATACTGCATAGTTTCTCTGGTGTGAGAAACGGAAGTCTAAATAAAGACTAAAATGTATTATATTGGGAAAGGCAAGAAAATGTCCAAATGGGAAAGGGAACAAGGGAGGGGGAAAGGAACAGAGGGACAAGAGAAATAAGAAATGGAAGGAAAAAATGGAAACAAAGTTTTGTAAATAGGGAGGGAGGAGGGGGTGAGGGGAGGGGAATGGGAAAAAAAGAAGCAACAAGATATGTCATGTACAGGTACAAATCCCCTATGATGAATGTTATCACTATGTACATCTAAAATGTACCATTAAAATAAAATTAAAAAATAAGTTAAACTTTAATATATTGAAAATCAAAATTTATTCTTCACTGGGACTACTATGTTACATGAAGCTAACTATTTTTTCTCCAACATAGTCAAGTAATTTGTTCAACTGTTTAAATTCCCTTATTTTGAGTTACCAGTCTGGATATATTAAAAAAATGTACATGGTCTAATTTCTTTTTCTGAGTCTTCTGTGCTACTCTGATCTGATTCATTTATTTTTGGTTTCTTAAGCACAAGAAAAAATATGTGCTCCACGGGCCAGATTCCTAAAGCTTAGAGGATCTCTTAGGGGCTATTTGATCGATCCTTTCCCAACTGTTAAAAAAAAGTTCTTCAATAAGTAGATCGTGAGTAGATTTTTCTAAACATGAAGAACAAATCGAAGAGTTTCTGTGGATCATTAAATTTGGGAAATCCCATATGCTGATTTTCACTTCAAAATTTGCAGAATATATTAAGACATCAAAGGCTCTGCAAAATCCTGCAGTAACTAAGGATTTCCCAGAAATATATAATCAGTACACTCATTTAAATTGATGTACTGAATACTGCAAAGCAGCAGGAGGTCCTATGTGCCGCTACATAGAGCATCCTTTACATCATACCTCGTTCCAGCTGAGAGACGTCTGAAAACACAGCGCACCATGGGCTTTTGTTTGCCATTCCCGGGTTACCCTACTGATGGAGGTGTCTTTATAAAATACAAAGATACAAGTTCAGTGATGTTAGCCGATTTTACTCTTTTTAGATAGTCATTGGGAAACATGCTGGTGTTTTTTGATGACAGAACTTTTTTTTTTTTTTTCCAAAATGGAGATAAATGCATCGGAAGTTCCTAGTGTAGGTTGCTTATGACACTCAGTCACATGCCGAGTCAAGGAGCAGTCTTCAATTTCTGGAATGCTGTCTCTCACATCTGTGTGTACTGATTGTCCCACTTGCTTTTTCCCTCATTCCTATCCCAGTAGTCTCTTTGGTTTCATCTTATTTTACAGTAATTGTTCTCCAATCCTCAAAATTATTTGTGGGCTTACAAGTGATGTTTTTGTTCTATTATTCAAGCCCTCTAGGTTGTAAATTCCTTGAAGCTTTTAATACTTCATCATGTAAGCCTTGGAAGTTCTGAATATTTTGCTCAAAATTGCTTTTTTTTCTCATAATTTTCCAAACCTTAATTTGAAGCTCCAAAGTTAAGCACTGTCTGCATCAATTTTTATTTATCTTCTATCAGCTTTTATTCTGGAACATAATGTCACATATTCTATATTCTGTCTAAATAGAAAGACATCTTAATTAGAAGACTAGTTTGTATGTGTAGGGTGCAAGAGTAGCAGAGGGAGCTATGTTGACCAATATATAAGAACATTGTTATTTTCAAATATCTTTTTTACAACTTTTATAAATGATTCTTAAATATGACTTCTGAAGTAACAAAAATTTACAGTTCTCTATTTTTCCATTGTCCCTTTTTTGGTAATCAAAAATCCACCAAGTTGTCTTTCCTCTGGACCATACATCCTTGTAACTCTTCTTGGTACATAGTCATTCCCATTGCTCTATTATTGTCTCTATTTCCTCCTTCAAGCCCTAATCTAGGTATCACATGCATCCCTTTTAGAACAAATACCTCCACAGATTGTATGACCAGCAAATAAAGACTTAATAGGAAAATATAGTTGGAGAATTACAGAGAAGAGTCTCTACTCCCACCTGCCCTTTCTAATTTTTTTCCATATATGAAATTTGACCGTAAGTGCTTTCCTCGGCCCCAATCATTTCCAGGTAGCTTTCTTTTTAAATACAGATACTGGTAGAATGGCAAGCATACCATAGTTTTTTTTAATAATTTACTGTAGAATAGATTTTAGGGGTTATTTTCTTTTTAGGTTTTTTTCTGGAAACACAAATATCTTAACACTAGTTAGTTGACATGAAGTGACAGAATAAGTACGTTCACAAGGCAGTAAATTCATTTTCTGTTACAACCATAACAAGTCACCACAAATCTAGGCAGCTTAAAATACCGCGAATCTATTTTATAGCTCTACTGGTCAGAAATATGGAACTTACTGGGCTACAGTTAGTGTATCAGTAAGCACTGTCTCTTACTGGATGCACTAAAGGACAATCCGGTTCCTTTCTTTCTCAGGTTATTGGGAGAGTTTGGCGTCTCGCAGTGATAGGGCTGGAGTTGCCATTTCATTGCTGACTGAGAGTATTGGCAGTACCCAGCTTCTAGAGGTGGTCTGCCTTGGCTTACGGCCCTTTCCTTTTCCCGCAGATTCAGTAATAGAGGGAGAGTTTAGTTCTCCCCACTCCGACTCTTTCCTGCCTCCTCTTCCATTGTCACATCTCTCTGATCAATTCTGGCCTTTTTCTTCCATTTTTAGGGATCCATGTGATCGCACAGACCCACCCAGAAAATCAAGGACAACCTCTCTCTTTTAAAGTGAATTGATGAGCCTGACTCCATTGAAAATTTAATTTCCTTTTGCTTTGGAAAATAGAATTTTAAGTTCCAAAGATAACGTGAATGTCTTTGGGAAGTGATTATTCTGTCTACAATAGAGTAGAAATGCATCCTAAAGATTAATGAAATATTAAGAGTGACAGGGTATATTAACTGAATCTCAGAGGTCATCTGAAGTTTTTCATAGATATTCAATAATAGTATCTTGGTATCTGTATTTCTGTTTTATTCATAGTAAGGATAAATAAAGCATAAATATAATTTACTGCTTCACTTCCAAGCAGACAAAATGCCATATATTCATTAAATCATTTCATTTTCCTCCTTAGTAGTTAGCAAAACTACATTTTCTGTCTCCTGTGTCTTGGTGGTGCTATGTGACCACCAAGTAGCACTTGATAGTTGTGCTTACTATCATGATAGTAAATACACGTTGTGCCACTTACTGACTTGGGCTATTAAAAATTACACCCTTTATGAGTTAGCTTTCTCTTCTTTCCCCTTTTTGCTACCAGGGAAGAAATATGTTAAGGATGCTGACATGATAGTATGACAGGGATTCATATTATTCATGTAAGGGATTTGCATGATGAAAGAATGCACTTTACTTTGGTAAACCTAGGGAAGTTGGGGGAACCTTATTGTAGACTTTAGCCCACTTCATCTAATATAGATGGCAAGTGTTTGCTAAGCATTTACTTTCCCAAGAGCTTGAATTATGTGTCATCAAATATAAGAAATGCAAATAATTTTATATCTGTGGTGGTAGACTTGACTCGCATCATAAGGACAGAGAGAGGGAGGGAGAGAGGGATGGGGGAAAGTCTTAAGAAGATATCAGGTCCAATTTTCATTTTGTCCAAATGAGAATCTAAGATTCAAACTCCTTAAAGTGTTGCTCCTGTTTTGATAGCAGAGTCAACACTAGAACCCACATTTCTTGATTCTTAGTCTAAATGATGCTTTCTTTCTTTTATATTGCCGTTCTTAGTCTAACTGGTGAAACTTGTCGGAATGAGAATGGAAATGCCATGTAAATTAAGTAATTAGAAGCAAAAATATTAAAGTTATGTTTTCAAAATTGTCCATCAATTAAATTTTCTCTCCCCTATTTTATAACACTTCTACCTCTACATGAATGTCTATAATTAGGCAATTTCAGGCTATAAAATGGATCATGAGATATAATTTACTTCTCAACTACACTAAGAATAGTTTTAAGTCTCAATGTCATCTCATGACATTTTTTGACATTCTTTTCCTTAGACGGTTTTCATTCAACACCTACTCCACTTAAATTTTGCTTATGTGTAAGAATTTTATTAAATATCTGAAAAGTAATGATTGGATGGAAACATGTTTACTTTTTAAAGAAAGACACACTTTGACTAATTAACAATAAAAATGTCAATGGTCGTTGGCTTGCTGTTGACTAAGTGAGAAGAATGTTGACTGCAACTGAGGAAAGAGTCAGCACACACTTTCCAGCTATCCCACCTGTCTCCATCAGGAATGATGCAGAGGATTTGCTTTTCACACATAACAACATATTTTGATCATGTTCCCAAGTGAACTATAAAATTTATTTCCAATAGCAAATGTCTTAGTTACTTTCTCGTTGCTGAGACAATACCTGACACAACTAAGGAGGAAATGTTAATTTGGCTCACAGTTTGTGAGGTTCCAGTCCATAGTCACTTGGCTCCAAGGCAGGGTGGCAGGGCAGAGAGTGCAGCAGAGGAGCAACAGTCCATGGCAGTGCACACAAACAGCCCAGAGAGGGATCAAAGGAGGAGGGAGCCCCCTAGTGACCCACCTCCTCCAACCAGGCTTCACCTCCCATCACCACATTTAGCTGTAAACTCATCAATGGACTAAGCCACTGATAAGTATCAAAGCCACATGATTCAATCACTTCCCAAAAGCCCCACCAATAAGCACATTGAGGCTTTAGGGGTTTAAATATAAACCATAATGAAAACCTACTTATGGAATAGTTTTTCCACTTCTTACCAACCACATGCAACTCTTCATCTGGAAATAAAGGAGTACTTAAAGTTACTCACATTTAAAAAATAAAAAATAAAAATAAAGTTACTCACATTTATAAATTTATACCTATAATACACACACGTGCACACACACAGCTGTTCATTTAAAACTTGATGGCAACATTCACCTATTCTCTGTTAACATGGAGGTATGAAAGCTACTTATATCCATGGCTTGATTAAATTTTTATTTCCTTCTTTTACCTATGTTTATTTAATTAGAGGAATAAATGATGTTTAAATAATCATTTTATACTTAATCAAAAGTAAATAAGAAGGGATAACGGGTGGGGGTGAGGTGGGTGAGAAATGATTATATGGAATTATAATTCTTTTGTGTTTCTGAATGCTGGTCATAGTGAGAATTTGTCTAGAGAGAGGTATCACTTCTGAAACTAGCCAAGTGGAAAATGAATGGCTTCATTAAAAATTGCAGTAATGAAAGCACCCATCTACTAAGAAACATACTTTAATTCAGCTATAAACTGTGAGCATGGTTCTGGTTGTAGAAATTGAGTAATGTTTTATTCAACCATACTTAGAGCTTAATAGCACCAATTATCAAAAATAGTCTTATCACTCTACCAAGGCCTTTGTTGTAATCATGCAAAGGTTGTGGAAAGGAATTGAAGAGGCACATACTGGTGGTCCATAGGGAAGGCTCTCACCAGATGGGATCTTTGGCTCTGGAAATGACCTTCCACACAGCTCCAGAAATGCTCTGCAGCCTTAGCTGAGATGCCTATCAGTCACATGCACTGTTGCTGTTCTGGTCAGCAAATCTCCAGAGGCTTTTGTTTGTTAAACATGATGCTATTGATATCAACAAGCAAAATAGTCCCTAAATATCTGGTATCTTTAAAGTATTAGTAGCTTCCATTAAAACAAACAAAAAAATTGAGAGCCCTATCTCAGGTCCTAGACCAAGTTTTTTGATTTATATTTTTCTAACGTGATCTGGGTTCATACCATATCGTATCCTAGTTGCTCTGTGTTGTGGGTTACATTTAAAATGTCCCTCTAAAACTTTCACGTGTTTGGAAGGTGACTGGATCATGCGAGTGCTATGTACATCCGTGCTTTCATCCATTGGTGAGTTCAGTAGCTAAATCTGTTGTTAGGAGTTGGGACCTAGTTGAATGTGGGTCACTGGGGGATTGACATTTTAGCAATATGAGTTTGTCCGATCCATGAGCATCAGATATCTTTTATTCTTGTTTTCCATTTCTTTCATAAATATTTGATAGATACCTACATACACTTTTTTTTTACCTCCTTACTTCAATTAAGTATAAGCTGTAATTGAAAAATATGGTGAATGTTTAAATTGCTTTTTAAAACATTGCAATAAAAGACACATTGGCATTAATCTTCCTCAAAATACCCTTTTTCGTTTCGCACACACTTATCCAGTCATTCTTGTCACTTTCTGAAGCAATTCTGGAAGTCATCCTTCATGTCCTTTATAAAGCGTGATCAAAAACACATTGAATGCTGCTGCTGAGTGTCATTCAATGGAAAAGCGTACTCATAAAATTTTACAATATGTCCTCATCCACCAGATCTTTCACCATAAGATTTCTGATTCTTCCCCACGGTCAAAATGACTATGAAAGGTAAGCATTTTTAATCAATTCAAGCCATCATGGCAGCTACAAAGGCTGAACTAAAGACTCTCAAAACAAAAGGCTCTCAGAACTGTTTCAGAGAGTAGCAAGAATAATGAGAAATGAGAGAGATTAATGGCAACGTGTTTTTTACTATAATCTTTTTTTACTTAAGCACATACTGTATTTTTCATCATAACTCATATATGTTGTTAAGCTATTATAGATGGGATTGTTTTCTTAATTTTTTTCTGATGGTTCTTTGTTGGGGTATAGAAATGCTGCTGTTATTTGTTTATTGATTTTCCATCCTGTGATTTTACTGACTTCATTTTTCAGTTTTAACAGTTCTTTTGAAGAATCTTTCCATACATAAAACCATGTCATATACAAACAAAGATAATTTGATGACCTTCTTTCTGATGTGGATGCTATTATTTCTTTCTCTTTCTTAATTGCTCTGGCTAGATTCAGTACTGTGTTGAGTGGAAGTGGTGGGCAGTCTTGTCTTCTTATCTCAGAGGAAAATCTGTCACCACTCCACAGTTGACTGGAATTTTCCCTATGGGCTTGTCACGTGTAGTTTTTATCTTATTGAGATACTTTCTTGCTCTAATTTGTTTACATGTAATTTCTAATTTCTGTGTTCTATCTTTCTGAGATATTAGCACTCTACTTTGGAAAACTCTAGCTTAATAAAGCTATTATTGATCAACATACGTTTTCTCAGAAATTAGCACAGGTGAGTGCAATAGTGATTTCTGTTGGATAATGGTAGTTGTCTAAACTTGTCTCTTCTCATGGCTTCCAGAAAGCACAAGTTAACAAAGTAAACAAGTAAAACCACACAAGTCTACACATGTATAGTATAAGTAGGAAAAGAAGATATCAAACACTTCCATTTATGTTATAATAATTAGGAAACAACTGTCTGAAACCGTCACACCCCTGAACCTTTACTAAAATAGACCGACAGAGAAATTTGGAAAAGTAGGAAGGTCTTGGGGACCTAACATTACTTTAATAGAGGTAAAGTCATTCTTGAAAAATTAGCATCATGGTTTTGAAGTACTCAGTGTGGTTTCAGTTTTCCAGATAGTTCTAGAGTAGATACAACTAACATCTAGAAGAAAAAAAATTAAGTCACTGCTGTGGTTGTGATCTTAAATGTTCCCCAAAAGGCTCAGTGTATGGAAGGTGTGTTTTCCAAAAGGTGGACATTTGGGAATTAATTGGATCATGAAGGCTTTAATCCCATCAATGGACTAATTCATCGATAGGTTTATAATTTAATGAGTTTATTAGGAGATGGGGCCTAGTTTGGTAAAGCAGATCTCTGGAGACACGGCTTTAAAGGGTGTGATTCTTTTTTTTTTCTCTCTGACAAATTGTTTATTAAATTTTATGACATTATGGGGTATTGGTATCTCTTATTGCAGCCTAGAATCTCAGGATTCAGAGGGGTGGTAAAGTTGCAGTAGTGAATTTGGGTATTTGGTCTCCCAAAAGTACCTGACGCTCAACCCCTGATTCTTCAATGGCTGCCAGGCGGATCATCCCTCCACTGGAACCATCAAAGGGTGTGATTCTTATCACCAGCCCTTTCTTTGATAGCTCTTTTCCTGTCTGTACTGCTGCTCTGCTGCCATGACATAAGTATCTTTCTGGCACCACAACATCCTTATGATGTTCCAGTCCAAAGTAATGGAGCCAGCCGACCATGGACTGAAACCTCTGAACCACAAGCTGAAACAAACCTTTCCTCTTATAAGTTGATTCCTCTCAGGTATTTTGTCACAGCTATGGAAAGCTCACTAACATGATCTGTCCTTAAGAGAGTGGAAATATAATTGTGTAAGAAAGATCCTGGGAAAATTATGATTTGGTGATGATGTGCTGCATTTTGAACAGAGGGCTAGAATAGTTAGTTGCATGCCTTTGTCAAAATTCACCAAATGGAGCAACTGATATCTGCACATTTTATTCCATAGAGGCTTTATTTAAGAAATGCAAACATATATTGAATTCTAGTTAATGAAAAGTCCCTAGATGTAGTTAGGAGTCAAGCATTGATCTCAGAAAACTACTATACAATGCATAAAAAGTGTCGAGCTGGAGAGCAGATGATAACAAATATATAGTAAAATGTTACTTATCAAATCAAGTTGTTAAGTGTGTAGACCTTTCTGTATAATTCATTTAAATTTGAATATTTGAAAATTTTCCTAATGTTAGAAAAATACTTAAGAAAGTTTTACCTTCTTTTTTGCATTTGTCTATTAAAAACATAGCAAAGGCTTAACATTATTAAGCATGATGGGTGAAGAAAGTTTTCTACCAGTCACTGGATCATGAGAAAGAGACTCTCGCATTAGTATTTATTAATTTTTAAATATTGAACAAAAATTTAAAAGTTATAGCACATCCTATGAGGTTTAGCAATCCCGCTAGTTTTCTTTTCTTTTTTTATAAATATGATTTTATGAGAACCCATTTCTACACATATATTTATGCATTCATTTGTTCATTACCTAATATATATTGAGTACTTTCAAAGTATTAAGAGTATACCAGTGAAGACTGCAAAAATAATGCCTGTCCCCTGAAGGCTATAAATGGAGCTGAGGAGGGAACAGTCAAGCATGCAAATGTAATAAATGACTTAAGTGTGCTCATAGTGAAAGTTCACAATGCTAGGGAAGTACATTGCTGGTCATGTGTCACTTCAGGCAACAATTTTATTTTTGTCTGAGTAAGTACTGAGCACTTACTGAGGAAGAATGCATTCTGTACAACCAAAGAAGTGTTTCAGCCATAGAAGGCAGAGGACAATGCTTTAAGGTCTGCATTGGTAGAAGTTTAGTCTTAATGAATCTTCTTCTTAAAATTGTGTTCGAAGCAGTAAAAGGATGAATTAAGAGACTCTGTCTAGATGGCCTTGCTCTAGCATGCTCTAAATTTACCACCCTTGTCAAGTTATTAAAACTCTTTGTACGTATGTTCCTGACTTTGCAAATTAAGAATTATAGTAGTATCTACCACATATGACTCTTTGGCAAAAAAGGATTGAATTCATGTGAAATGCTTGTAGCAGTCCTGGGTACATGATAAACATTCAAATGTTTATTACTGTTATTATCATCACTATTATTTAGCCAACAACTCCACGATCAGATTCTTTTACTCTTGCAAGAAAAAAGTAAAGGAGCAAGGTGAGGAAATAATATTCCGGGAAACTCAGAGCGGGGCCTGCCTGGCAGGACCTGTACATGTGAAGAAATACTGTCAGTACCTGAGCTTCAGAGTCCAAAGCAAGAAGAAAGCGGGATGAAAACATGCCTGACTGCTTCGTAGCGAGAAGAAAGCCCGGTAACATGCTACTTAGCAAGTGCAAGACTCAGCTTCCTCACTAAGACCACGAAGGAGAGAGATGGAGAGCAGGTCAGAACACAATTAATACAGTAACTCACTTTCTTGGTGGAAACAGTATAAACCTTGACAAACAGGTCCCAGGAAGAAACTTGACATCCTCACGTCCACACTGAACACACCAGCAGGAGGAGGAGGAAGATTCTGGCATATTCAGAATTTACCGTGGTGGTGACACCACATCCGAAGATTTATATATTGTAGGTGTAATTTAATCTTTGCCTAAATTCACCATTTTCCTGTCAGAAATGCATTTACTGGTAGTTTTCTATAAAATAGTTCACAAATTAACACGTTCCGTAATCAATAAGAGGATCTTTCAGTGCAGAGTGAAAAAAGATAAACAAAATGACCTGTTCATAACATTTCAGCTGGAACTCAAATATCCCAATTCATCCTATTTAGTATCAGTTCTCTAACGTTTAGGTACATTAAAATAAGCTACTTGATCTTTGTTTGTATATAGCTATCTTTCGAGAATGTGGGAGTGGAGCTACCTTTCTCATTTTTGCTCTCTGGTTTTCTCTTTTATTCAAATGCAGACGTGACTGTCCATTGTTAAAGCCATCACAGGATTTTCAATTTTCTCCAAGTACCAAACTTCACCTCCCGAAAGACCTTAAAAGAATTTCACTTGCTTATTTGATTTCGCTTTTTATTATATTATACCTATGTAAGGCTTTTCATACTTATTTGCAAAAACTTGTAATTTTCGTTCATTGCTTTCATTCTGTTTTTTAAATGTCTCTGCAAGTGTCATGGTCTCTCTGAGTTATGACTTAGTGTTTATTCACAAAAGATGCCCAATTTTATTTCCATATTAATAACAAAAATGCTTTTTTTTATGCAAGTATTTAAGCACAACCTGCAGTTATTATATTAACTACAGCTATTTTCCAATAACTGAATAGAGTCACAGTACCGCCTCCATTGGAAAATTCTTAAGAAAAAACCTTTTCTGCCCTTACTTGACTTCACATTGTTCTACTTTTTTAAATTATTATTTTACTGGCTTAATTTTTATATTTATGTTTTATATCCCAAAATACATTTTTTGGAGAAAATGTAGTTTGAAACAGATACATTTGAAAAAAAAAAAAACCTAAATGAAGAAAGATACCACCAAAGCCATATGTTTATGCACACAAAGATTTCACCAATGATAGCTTATCAACATTTTCAGTACTTCTCTGGTTTGTGATTTTAAAGTACTTTGATATTTTGGAAAGTCACATTTTCACCATAAATTATCATATTTTAAAGGTCTCTCTTTTTCTCTCCTTCTGGAGTGTGAGCCTTCTAAGGGCATTGTCTTATGATTCTTGGTTATCACTCTGTTCCCACTGCCTAGTACTTTTACCAATATACAATAGGCACTACAGAAATATTTTTAGAAGTGTATATTTGAACAGCTGGGTATGGTGGTGCACATCTGTAATCCCATCACTTGGGAGAATGGGGCGAGGGAATCTGAACTCTACATAGTGAGGCTCTGTCTCCAAAAAGCGTGTACTTTAATTTTTGTTTTCCTCTGGCTCTTAGTATTCAAAGATTATTCTTTGTCCTAACACTGTATATAAAAAGCTATTCCTAACAAATATCCAGGAGAATGAATTGTAACACAAATAGAATGCCTAAAATCTCCAAATATTACAATATCCATATAGATTTTATCCTATCTTAATGGAAATTTCAAAGCTAGCTTGGTCAATTAATTGGAATGATTTTGTAATTATTCATCAGTTCGGTTTTAGTCAATGACTTTTGGTAAGTATCTTTAAACACTTCAAAGTAGTATTCTGTTTGGTAATTAAGCATTGTAGTAGCAGTCTTGTTATAGAATTTAATTCTTTAGGCGGGAAGTATAGCTGTCCATACAAAGAAAAAAACTTAAAGTTAAACAAAGTAGTTCAAGTTGTCATAATGCTGATTTATCATTTTAAATGATTACAGAGTCTAACATAAAGATCTTGGTGCCAACTAATATTTGAAAAGATTACTAATTTATATATTTTGCAAAAATATAATATGATTTCCAGAGTTGCAAAAAGGATCAAATGAAATGATGTAACTGAGTAAGCTTTATAACCATAAAATATTATAGGTATGAAGTTGCTAACAGTTTTTAGTATTTCAAAATGGTGGTTTGTTTTCATAAGACCACGCTCCCTAAAATTCGTACCATATCACTCCCACTTTAATCAACTCTTCCTTACCTTCTTAAGTTGCCTTTATAATTCATAAAACATTCTTTGGTACAGTTGGTGACATGAGAAAATTTTAAAGCAACACTTTCAAAGTTGAAAATAATTGTAGTCTCTAAAATTTTCAGCTTATTTTAAATTATGGAAAAAAATAAATTTTGCAAAATAACTAGCAACACATGTTGCTTTACATACTGGCTCAAAAAACTAAAGCTCTCAATTCTCCAGCTTGATTTGGTGCATTTAATTTAACCTCTTAAGTGCCAGAGAACAAATCATAATTAAAAATGGAAATGGTTTGTTTAAAAAAAAAACTATTTCTTGCATATAGATGAGTAATTAGAGTGGCCTTACGTAGTAGCTTTCCTTTGTGGTTGAGAGACAGGTACCTCTGTGTAAAGACACAAGCTCAGCTCTAGAAACTCTTAATGAGAACTGTCACCCTGGAAGCCACAGTCCTCTTTGTATCTTTGCAGGTAGATGAAAGAGAATAGATTCTGCGGTGGAATCTGGAGTGGGGAAGTTTAAAGTTTGATTTTGGTGTTACTTTAACATGTAAAGTTACGTCATTGGGAATTTGTTCTTGCCAGAAATCAATAGTCAAGATTCCAACTATATCAAGATTCCAACTATATTTCCTTTAAACATAACACACACACACAGACACACACACACACACACACACACACACACACACACACACACACACATAGAGGGCAGGGGAGGGAGAAAGGGAAAGAGAGAGAACACTTGGGAAGAGTGAGAACAAGGTTATGACTGGTATAAATTTAGAAATTATCTGTTTTTTTTTTTTTATTTTTAATTTTTGGTGCCAAGGATTGAGCTTGGGGCCTTGTTGCCTGCTAGGCAAGCGCTCTAACCCCTGAGCTAAATTCCCAGCCAAAATTATCAATTTAGGAAAAGTTATTTGATGAGAGTTATGAGCAGTTACAGTTTGGTCTCTTCTAACAACCAAAGTGGATGATCAGTAGACAAGACTTGTTTCAACTGGAATGAAGCCAAATCCTAGAGAATGTTTGGTCTGAAAAGCAAATAGACCAATTTAGACTCTTTTGGCTTTTATGAGGGTGAAATACCTAATTTAGTACCCAAGATGTGATCATTAAAATAATAAGCCTACTTCAGAAATAATGGTAACCCAGTTGATAAATGAATAGATTTGTTGGGAAATATGACTATATCCCAGGAAGAATATGAATGTGTAAGATGAATGTCTAATATTAATGTAGTAATTTAAAGATTACTACAAAATGATGGACATATTATAATCATCTTCATAGTGGTTAGATAAGCATGTTTAGTTGGAATTTTCACAAAACTGAAACTTAATCTGTTCACTCTTCCTATGCTGCATGATTTCTAAGGGGAGCAATTCTACCCCTTCCCTAACCACTTATTCCTTGGTGTTACAAAAAGGAGCTTTTCCCAGGCATCCTTGCTTCCAATAATTTTCTTTGATCATTCTTTTTACCATGAGAATATGCCACACTTTTCAACACAAGGAAATGTCCATCCAGGCCCTATTAACTTTGGACTTGTCTACATGACTTATTGGATCAACAGAATACAGTTAGAAGTGACTGCCTGATTGATATGGAAGAAGTGCTGCGTATTTCTGATTCATAAGGAAATTATGATTTCCAAGAAAAGAAAGAACATCCCCTACTCAGGGCTTAGGTCTCCATTCTTTGTCCTCAGCGATGTGTAGAACAACCCTCTGCCCAGAACTGAGCCCAGCAGCACCAAACAGGCAGAGAATCTTCTGACGATCTGGTAGCAGCAGATGGCAGAGGCTGGATTTTAGAATCAAGCAATGTTGTTTGAAATTTTATCTGGACCATTTAGTGGTATTCTTGAATGTGCTGTTGAAATAACTTTCACTTTTTATCACAGTCATATTCAATTTGATAATACTTTATAAGTTGTAAAATTTGTGCATCTCTATATAGCCCGAGTGAGGCTCCAAGCAAATGTTCAGAAATGCTTATTTTCGTTCTTCCTTTGATAATTTTTTTGCATCTCTAAGCACAAGCTGGGAAGATGACCCAAGCTAATTTAACAATGGTGTTGCCAAAGTGAAAAAAAAATAGTAAGATGGGTTCTGTCAGCCAAAGTCTATGTAACTTTAGAAAAGCAATGAAGTTAAAGTGTCTTCAGTATTCACATCAATTTTCCCTGACAGTCAGAATGTTAGAGCTAGAAGGAATTTAAGTGATGGCTTAGTTTGATCCTCTTTCATGGATGAGAGAACTGAGGCCCAGAATGAGGGACTGTCTTTCCCCAAACTACTTAATGGCAAATATGTCATTTAAACCAAAAAATCGGTTATATAGATGGCAACTGGATGTACTATCTCGTTTATTCAGAGTATGTTTTTCCCCAATATTCTTTTCTCAGAATACTGAAATGTCTGTGTTCCAGAACATAACTTTCTTTTCTCAGAATAGCCACAAATGCCAGTTTCAGATGAAGGAACTGAGACTCATGAAAGGGACACATTGTCAGTAGGAAAACACACATGACGTACTCTTCGTATGTGAAATTTAACTGATTTCTTATTAAAGAGGCTCAATGAATGCTGAGACTATCCTTTGAACCCATATAACCTTTAAATGCTGTCATGTGCACATCATGTTTGTTGTTGTTCTTTGAAGTCATAACCTCACATTTTAAATACTGAAACTATTTGCCCAGTTTTCAATGCCTTACGCTTTTAGGGACAAATTCGGAGATGTCAAACACCAAAACAAAGGGCAGTTTTGTTTTTAAGACATTTTTCGTCTCTGACCATGTGATCTTCAGTGAGACAAAGGCCCTTGGGACTACCTGATCTTTACTACCATCACAAGAAATAAAAATATATCACCAGCATTATAATGTTAGAAAGCTCTTAGTTCTCTCATTGGTGGCTAAAAAGTACAGAGAAAATCGAAATATAAGAGAAAATAGCTTGTATTTTGGACAAATAAGAAAAAAATCAATGCAAGGATGAAAAAAATCAATGCAATAAAAAAAAAATTGTATGCAGGGGAGAAGACACAAAGTGGAGGCTACCTAATCCTTTCAAGGCCCACATACTCTCCATACCTGCTGGCCAGGCATGCAGACGTGGATCACGTCTTAGCTTTCAGCCCGCTTGACATCCAAGCCCGTGTCTATACCAAAGCTCTGCCTGACTCATCTCAAGAGGCAACCTGGCTTTGCTGTAGAAGCTGTTGAGACCACTAGGAGTGTATAGCAAGGATTCACTGTGTGATCCTTTTCTTGTTTCATGCAGATTTGACCTTGTGAAGCAGCAGACAGAGCAATAAATGGTCCCAACCAGAGGTAGCAACCTCCGAACCTCTGCCCTGGCTAAGCTCAGAATTACAATTCAGCAGAAAGAAAACTTACACATTCACAATCCCTCCCGGCCGTGCTGAAGGTTTGGTCCCAGAAAAGGAAGCGACTTCACCAAACACAGCTGTGCTTTCACTAGCAAGAACTGTGTGTGTAAAATCATCTTGGATTATTAAATGAAATACTGCAGCTATTGAAACCGAGCAAATTGAACATAAGACTACATTATTTATTTTTCTTTTCTTCTCCTTCTGGGAGAACAATGTGATGAACTCACAGCAAAGCCCCGTTCTTGCTGTCGTGCAGCCACGAGGGAAGGGGGCGACACCAGGTTGTTGCCGAAACAGGCTCGCTCTTGTAGAATGGCTGGTAGGCAATGATTCCCCCGAGGCCTGTGAATCCTGGCTATCCATCAAGGAGAATTACTGGTAAAAATGACAGAAAAATGTCATAAATTTGCTTTCATTTTATTCCTGTGGATGTGAGGACTCGCAGTTAAGAAGATTATGCTACTGAACTGGAGCTTGGTTGAATGATTAAAAGATAAAACACTTCAATTTAAATCTTTACCTAAATCTGTCAGCTTAGATTTTCTGAATTGTACTGTGAAGTTTTGTCATAAAATGGAAATGTTTGATTCAAAGGTAATAAAAGCTATTGATCTATAGTGAAGCAATATTAATATGAACATAGATCTTTATAATTAATTTGGCGTCAGACAAAAGAAAAAAAAAACAAGATCTCTAGGTCTGGGTGATTAAAGGAAAACTACACTTTTGAAAATGTATTTGTATGTACTCAAGATATACTGGTTTAGAGGAGGTAAACAAAGGGTTAGCTATTAGAATTGCATAAGAAATGTTCAATTAGCAACGATTTCTCATTTAAATGAGAAGGCAAAACATGTACTCACTTTTGGCAAACTCCCATTTACACATGGGACAGAGGAATACACTTTTTGGTGCAGTAGGCAAGGGACACAACATTTCCTGCTCTGGAGAATGGAAAGATAGATTGCTAATGATAGAATACAAAAACTTTCCAAATCTTATTTTTTTTTTCTTGGGGGGAAACTGTATATTCAGGTCTTTGCTGCAAGATAGATGGCAGGCACAGTGGAAGAGGATTCCTTTAGTCTGTCCACAAATAGTTTTTAGTAATCTTAGATTCTGAAAACTAAACAGAGTTGAGACAACATGAGAAATGGCAAGGGAATGGGTTGAGCAAGTTAACTATCTCAGAATTTCATTGCTTCTTGGACTAACATGTAAAATATCTATAGTACATAAAGAACTTCCAAAAATTAGACCCACCAAAATAAGAGACCCAAGCAAAAATGGGAAAGGTAAATTAATAGATACATCCCAGAAGAAGTACACATGGCCAATAAATGCATGAAGAAATATTCAACATCACCGGTCATTAGAGAAATACAAATTGAAACATCACTGAGATTCCATCTTACCCCAGAAAGAATGAAGTGAGCACAGTTCTAATGTCTCTACCAAAGGTATTTGTTGTGAATGTTGAATTGGGTCCTGCACTTTAGGTCCTAATTATTGTGCCTGTCAAATTGTAGATAGTCAATAAATATTTGCTGTTATTTTTTATCTTGCGTTAAAGTAGGGAGCCTGAAATGGTCAAATGTTTATGGCCAAAAACAAAACATTTCTGGAATGCTCCAAACATCAGGCAGAGTATAGCACAAAATGGAGATATGATTCCAGTACTGTTCATTCTTCCCTTCCTCATCGGCATCCTAATCTATATAAAATGTGGAACATAGATACTTCAGAGGATACTTACAAGTGTGAAGTTAGTTAACAATTAAATATTTACTACAACCAAGATACGTTTCTTTTCAATAGAGTTTTAATATACATCACTCTCTTTTCTTATTCTTTTTCTCCAAGTATTTTTATATGATTTGGAGATTTTGAGGAACGGAAAAAAGGAAAGAAAAGGAAATGAGAAAAAGAAATCCCTGGAAGTTTTATGAAGAGCTATTTAGAAAAAAGAAGATGGCAAAAGAAAGGAAATACATCTTCTCTAAAAACAAAACTATCTTTTCAACTGAAATGGGGATACTGTCTTTAAGTAGTAAAAGATGAATTTTCTAAAAATCCGTGTAATCTTTAATTTGTATAAGAAACACACAGCCAGAATACTTTTACATCTTGCAATTACATAGGTTCTTTAAGGTTTTTGTTGTTTTAACGACACAAACTCTAAGAATGTAACGAATATATCTGGATACAGTCGCTAAATGTAAAAAGTGCAAACCTATAACATCTATAATACCTTTGGAGTATTGCAATAAGACAAATGCTACTTTTATAAGATATATAGACACATGTATATGTACTTAGTGACTATACACGTGCATATTGACTACACACGTGCACAGACACATGCACACACACACTTTTCAAAGGTAAATCATTTTTCTTTTTCTAATGCTTTTTGGCCATAAGCACTTCAGAAGTTCTACTGAATTATCAGAAAATAATCATATAGCTAATATTTATTGAGCATTTATGGTGTATCAGATGTTATAATTAGTATTTAAAATGAACTGCCTAATTTAATAATCACAATAAACTTGAGAGAGGTTTTAGAATGGCATTCAATTTAAAGAAGAAACCAAAACTCAGATATATTTCACTGACTCAAACTCCTTCCCTTACCATTTATTATCCAGAGATTTGACTCATTTCATAGTAATTATGAAACTCAAACTCTTTACACTCTGCACTACCTGAAGGGCCAAACAACCTGCCAAATAAACAATAGTGTTATGAAAGTCATTTTAGGAATATAGATTGTTCATGGGAATTTATTTGTCCTTTAGAAAATTTCTCTTTTTATTGAAACATGAAAAAACATAAAAGGGGAAGACTTTCTTTGAGATGAAAACTTAAGAAACTACAAAATTAGATTTATATAGTATATTCTACCTTAAAACACAATTTTTGTGAGAAAAGAACTATTTTGAAAGGGTCGCATAAAGGAATAAATATTCCTTAGAGGGCAATTGCAACCAGATTCAGGATCAGATTAAGGACGATTTAAAGAGTGGCTTAACATTTCTGGGCTTGAGGAGTTGCACCAGTCAGAACAGAAGAGATTATACCTTCACATTTGTAGTGGCTCCTAAGACCAAAAGCTTTCTATGTAGTTTGGTTTGGTTTGGTTTTTCCCTCTTGTGGTCCATGCCCACCGAGGTTTATTGGGGGCTGTGCTCCACATTTTCTCACTCTGACATCTGGACTAACAAAGCATCCCTGTCTTCGTCTACACCCGAACCACTGCTGGACAGCAAAAAGGATAGAGAACTACTGCTGGATAGCAACACCAGCAAGTAAATGCTCAATCCCATAGGCCCACCACTCCTGCTCAGACTTCTTGGTCAGAACTAGACATGTGGCCTTACCCCACCTCAAGGGAGCCAGAACATAAAGCTTCCCACATGGCTGATGTACACTGAGGTTCCGAGAAGGGCACGGAGGAGTGGTGGTGCAATTGTATAAACACCCGCACACTGAGGTGATCCTGGGGAGATGCTCATCTTTCCTAATGGCAGAATGCCCCCAAGTGATATCTGACTGGAGAGATGAACAGGAGGATGAGCCATCTGGAACGGAGACTCTGGGGTTTGTGGCACCACTTGACCTCAGTGGGGAGAGAGAGACAGGGACAGAGCACTGACTAATGCTGGAAGAAAAATAATGGGGGCCATTCCACGAGGGCTATAGAGGAACTCTGGGAGGTGGTGGAAATGTGTTGGTCTAGGCGCTCTGCTTTTTTGCTGTTTTTGTCTAAAGTTTCTAGTCAAATGAAAGGTATTACAGTGCTCCGTGGGTTTGTGGCACAGTTGTGAAGTGCAAAATTCTGCATCCAGCATCTAGGTTTGTAATGTAAGGCCAAAGACTAACCTTTCCAGCATAACACTGGGCAAGAGAAATGGCCATAGTAACTTAGTTTTGAAGAGTTTCCTCCAAGTTCATACCAATGAGTGAGAAGGTACATGAAGGAGATCAATTTATCCACATTTGCAACATCTTTCTCTTCTTGTTCCTGGAGTCAAGCTGTGATCCTTCCAGCTCCTCCACAGACTGTGTATAGCTGAGTGACCACCACAAATATCACAGTAAATTCTTCTGCTTGGATTTAGAGATGAAGGGAGGGGGATGTGTGAGAAGGAGAAGGGGATTAAGAAAAGAAACACGCTGTGTTATATACACGTACTACTCCCCAAGATGAATATAAACTTAGTGTATTAATAAAATTAAATGTGTACTGCAAACATGTACTAATGAAATTAAAATTATAAAAGAAAACTTTGGGAAATCCCATCCTGTGACTTTATAAGAATTACCATTTTGTCCTATCCTGCTTCAAAATACATGCGTGTCTTTGTCTCATTTCATTCATATTTGACTCAACCCTACAATGTAGACAGGATGCATATTTTTTAATCCTTTTATATATTAGAAAATGGAGCACTGAGGAACATATACAAATAACCCTTTAGCAGAGCCACATTTTGATTCACTTGCCCACTAACACCAAACCTCTGATTTTTTTCTGGTCAGAAGCTAAGCTGATGTACTTACTCAGCAAACAAAACACACTTCCTGTTATAATAAATTCAACAAAATACCCTTGCCTTCTTCTGCTCGCACTTCCCTCTGATCTTTTCTACCTCTAGAAACACTTTCCCTAGGAGCAGTCCTGTGAAACGGGCAGATATTTTCCCCACCAAATTCCCCGGTAGGCCGGTGCGGTAAGTGTGCCTTTGATAAGCCGGCCTTCTGAGCTACAAGAACAGCTGCCTCTGCGTGATGACGTAGTAGGTAAGAGCTGTGAATCCCACAGGTATTTACTCATGGTCTAGCCTCCTTCACTAGAGATTAAGGTGCTTGGGAAGACTCAGTATAACATGAGAATCTATCGACATCCAGAAGATTTCATTTCTATAGCAGTGCTGAAAGATGGATTATACAGCAAAAATCCAGATCTAGAACTAAGGTCTGTTTTGTGAAAACAAATGCTGCCCTCTTGGTGACAGAAGGGGTCAATTTAAGTACCTTGCTACTGGTGACCTGACTGCTCCCTGAAATGCACGCTGCTGCTCGAGGACTCGAGGGTTTTACTGTCAGTGGCACGTCAGGGAATGAGAGCCAGGCCGGCATTGGCAAGAGGCAGAACATGGAGCGTCTGCGCGCTGCCCTGAGTCTTGCTTTCAGTGGACGCCCCATTCTCAGTGACCGCGGGGATAGCTGGGGTAACTATTCTACCACAGTGTGATCCATTATGGATCGTAATGTGGGTGAAGTTCCCCCAGGAACTCTGGGTGATGTTATCCAAGAGCTAGACAACTCAAATTATCCCTAATAAATAAGTAGCCAGATTTCATAAAACTCCCACATCTGTATTAGTCAAAGATGAGTGCATGCTTACTCAATTGAAAATAAATTATTACCTACTTGAGAATGTATTAATTACACAAATAAATATAGATAGATGATAAATGAGAATAGATAGCTGATAGATAGATAGATAGATAGCGCTGAACAGTCAGGATGTATCGGGTCATGTTATGTGGCTAAACTATGTTAAGAATCTCAACTGAAAGTTTTGTGCTGCTAACTTATTTTTTATTACTGCTTTAGGCAAAGCATTGGTAGAAAAATTAAAGTGAATTACTGAATTACAGTAATACTCTTTAAAAGAATGTAAATCATTGTATAAATAATAACATCATTTTCCCCATACAAGTGTGAACCTCTCTGAGAGTTTCTGAGCTACTTTTTCACATTTAGTCTCCAGTAATCATACAGGAAATATGTCTGTTTTTCCTCTCGAAATCCTACCACATATTTAATAAAACATTTTTGAATAAAATTATTCTTATTGCAGTAACATCTCTAATACTGACTGATGGATAATTAAGCATTCGACTTTGATACAGCTACATAGCAAACACGAATGCCCGTCCGTTCCAAACTTTAGTGTGTACACAGGCCCATTACTATGATTTGTCTTCATATTTGCTTACTTTATTGCTGTAATATTCTAAGTGGAGAGCTGCTTGTGAATACTCAGATAGTCAAGACATTATCATTTACCATTCTTACACCGGAATCACCTAATTCAAATTAGTTTGAGTCTTGGCAATGTTCATATTTTTGCAGAGGGAGGAGGGGGAGAGAGAAAGAGAAAGAAAGAGAGATATACAGAGAAGATATTTTCTCTTATTAATAGATGCAGTCATTGATGTATTTGAGACAGAAAACTCCCTGCAACTTCCCTCGCACTTAAAGACAATAAATCTCTAATTTCTTACACCACCACCAGAAAAGATGAGTGATACAGGTGCTATTTCAAACTCACACGCATGCGTGCACACACATTGTACTTTAAATTAGTACATGTTTATTTTAGAGACCTGTTAAGTCATGAAAGATAACAAAACAACCACAATAACAGTCATGCTGTTATTCTACTCTCAGAGGGTCTAACTTCAAATCCACAATCCCCCAGGCACAACACACATTTTCCTTAAGATCTGCCTTTTTTTATAATGTAAACAATGCAATTTTATCTCAAAATTGCACTGAAGGTTACATTAGGTAATGCAGCTCACCCATGACACAAAAGTGGGCACATACTAGGAAGTAATTAGATGCTGGTTTGTGTTTGCGTAAGGCAGAACCTCCTGAGTGAATTGCTGTAAACACGTCGACAATTTAGTCAATGGACAGTCTCAAGCTTGCACTTGTTTGACAGCTACAGCAACAGCATAGCATGAAAAGCAATAGATCTGAGTAGTTAGCATGAAAGTTTTCTTGGGTGTGGTGAAAGCTAGTACTTGGACAATGTGAGATGTAGAGGCGTCTTTGTGATCAGTAAGTACCATCATTTAGTTTCTTGAACTTTCATAGTGATACTGAGTTGCTGTATAGACTTGGTCTCAGGGATCTACTACTCATGAAAAGTGAAAAGCACTGAGGGGAAAACTTAGGTCATTATTCTGGATTAACAATATTGTTTTCTAATTCCTCAGGCCTACACGCAGCTACTTGAATTAGTAGCAGTGAATAATATTTTTCTCACAAGGAAGGAAACAGAAAAAGACAAGCAGCTCCTAAAACCTTGCTGCTTACTCAGATTTGTGATTTCTAGATCTGCTTCAAGTATTTACCCACTCAGAGCGTGGTCTTTCATGATGCGACAAAGTTTGAATATCATATTCTGCCTTTCTGTCTGGAGATTCTCCAGACTGATACCAATCTCAGAAACACAGAAATCAATTGCAGTGGGAATAAAGATCACATTAAATAAAGATTTACCTCTTAGGGAAAGAAGCCTCATTGATTTCAGAAGATGCTAAGAACCTTTTAAGACTTGAACGAATTGTAAACAATCTATATTCATTTAGATAAAAAGATACATTTGACTTCAAGGTATAACACCCAGTGTAGGTGTTTGACTCCATCACGATGTGGTTAAAACTTAGCTGTGAAAGAATAAAACTGGCATTTTAAATCTTCTATTTCTATTCTACTTCTTTCAGTTTTAAGATTTCATTTTTTAAGTATGAATACTTCAGATTTTGAAAAAGAGAAGGATTGGTATCATCATATTAATTTCCTATATTTCTTTTTAAAATGGACAAAAGGCCATATGTGCAGACTTTGAGGCTAAAAATATGTAAAAGCTAAGAAAAAAAAGAACTGGCAGAAGAGATAAGAGCACATACCACTTGAATAGCAATCCCCAGGATAGGATTCAGTCACAGTTATGATAATTCGGGAAAAGTGGACAATGTGTGAGCTAAATGGGTCTTGAAGAATAAGAAATGGAGAAATTAGTTTATGCAGGTACATTTTTAAAAGAATAACCATAGTTGATAAATGAATCTACAGACACAAGGCGGCAATTATTCTCCTTCAAAGCGAAGACCTCCAACACGTATGTCCCCCCATCCATACCTATATGTGTTTTTGCTCCCCAAGTGCCTGTATTCTCTCCTTCTCCTTATGGTGACTTACAGGGAAGGGAACTGGTGATCAAGTTAGGTAAGATGAGAATCAGACAGCCAGGATCCATTGCTGACAATCCACAGGACTTTTGTCTGGAATCGCTCCTTTGTATGGCAGCAGCTACCAACTGAAGATCTAGACAAAACGTGAGGGATACGGTCTCTTGGTTCTCAGTTTCATCATTTTCACGTAAGACTCTCATACCTACACTCCTAAGTCTCAATTAAACCTTCTCAACATTTCTGATGGCTACTATTATTACCTGGAGATTACATACATTATCTTAGAAGAACTCTGAACTCTTAGGAGCAATGTACTGAATGCTTTGTAGTCAAAATCTAAGTGAACAGTGGATTGAGAGGTGGCTAGAATTGGTTGGTGGGAGACTATCGCAAATGCAGCCTCTACTGCCTGGAACAGTGAAGCAAAAATCACCTGCATGGATGTGTTCTGCTCTATAGCTGTCACGAAGGCTCATGGTACTGCTAAGGCTGAGCATCAGGCGAGGTATTTAGCTTCCCATTTCCAGCTTACATTCTGGGAAAACATGTGAGCATTATAACTGCTACCTATGGCTGCTAGTTGACATGTAGCATGTAAAGGAACACAAACACAGTCCTAACTACTGGCGATTCGGGCTCTTGTTTCTTAGCAACAGGAACTCCGAATCAACAATATGTGAATCTGTGTAGCTTACATTTTTTTTTGCCATGCTGCTAATAAAAAGAAAACTTACAAAATATCTTAAAGATTTAAAATAATTCCTTGAAATATTTCTATGACTAAATAGGAAAGTGTAGACTGGGTGTGTGTGTGTGTGTTGGAAGTCTAAATTTTGAAGGTCAGAACGTAGTCCACTTGTCAAATATCAGCAAAGCACGTGAAATCATCCTGTGGAAAATGAACTGAATTTCCAGAATGAGGGAGAAAACAGTCCATTAAGTTCTTAATATAAGTCTTTAAATTGGTGTGATTGAATTCTCATTGACTACAAGAATGATATTTCTGTCAATTTGCGCAATAAGAGGATTGAACAAGAAATTAATGATGTTTTGCCTTTAGTATAAATAATAGTAGATGACAGTAGAATTTATAAACCAGTCTCAATCAGCCAAATGAACTTTCTTTATTGCCAAATATGGCTGTACAAATGCAACTCTAGGCTTAGAGTGCAAAATTATTCTTCTGATGCAATTGATAATGGGACATGCTATTAGTCCGGAATATTATTAGCCAAGTAGATGGAAATTACAGTGCTTATTTGAATGGACTTTTGCAGTGGAAATCATATGGTTGAAAGGCAATGATAGTTTAATGAAAAGATAAAGATTTGAGATAAAACCAAAAAAATAAAAATAGGGGGGCGGGGGATTTGGCTCAGTGGTTAGAGTGCTTGCCTGGCAAGCGCAAGACCCTGAGTTCAATCCCCGGCACAAAAAAAAGAAAAGAAAAGAAAAGAAAAGAAATAAAGGTGGAATCAAAGAAAAAGTGAATGAACTGCAGCTAAATAAACTCCATTCAACAGTCAGGACACCTATATTTGCCTCAGGTTTTGCCATTTCTAGTTGAGTAATTTCCAAATAACTTGCTTTTTTTTCTGAATTTTAGTTTTCTCATTGGTCATGGAATACACGATCCCTAAACATTTCTGTTTATAATTTAACCTTATAAATAGTTCTGAAGTTAGTATCATTTTAGCATCAGCATCTCAAATTCTGCCTGGAAAACCTCCATGATTTTTTTTTAATTCATCTGCTTCTTTTGTTTTTTATTCTTATTGTTTGTTGCTGCTTCGTGGAGAAAGACATACATTTCTAATGTTAAATTGAAAGAAGTTTGAAGAGGTAATTCAAAGTGCGGTGGTACAACAAGGGGAATTGGGATAACATAAAACACTGAATAAACTACGCCAAAGGCTGGTGTCACTATCATATAATTACTGAGAGTGATTTTGTATACAGAACATTAATTAAATATGTGTTGTTTCAGATTATAAAATTAGAATTGGCTCAAATTCTTAAAGGAATCCCCCTTTGTGGTTTTGAAAGAAAGAAGAAAAAGAAGAAAAGAAAAGAGGGAAGGGAGATTAAGTCATTTTCCTACTGCAAAACTCCAGTGGGCACCATGTGCACTAACAGTATGAGCCGCGTCGCTCGTATTTCACGATGAGTTATTCCTGGAGCTTAATCTCTCTCAGCAGAATCACCACGATCTTACGATGGTCTCTCTTTCCCACTGTGATGGTTGGTCGATTGTGTCAACTTGTAAGAGAAGTTTAACTAAATTGGCTCAGCAGTTCCACACCCTGAGTGTAGAAGACCCACCCGAGGGTGGCTCCTCGTCTGGATGGTATAAAAGGGAAATGAAGAAGGATGGATCTGCTTTGGTTTCTTTGGAGGAGCTCCACCTTTACATTGGATGTAATCTCCTGGCTTCTAACACAGACTCTTCAGCCTTCCATTGAAGCCATTGCAGATCTATTGGGCTCCAGATAGGAACTTGTACAGGACACGGCAGTGAGCTCCAGGGCTTCAGCTGGACCCTTCGGATCTCCCAGGCACAGACAGACTCTCTGCACCCTTCCACATCTGCCTGTCGGCAGCCCTTGTAAGCCAATCTGTAAGCTCTTATGTATTCATATATCTTGCGTTATATCTGTTTCTCTAGTAAATACTGATGATAATACCTACCAATTCTTATTCCTTCACCTATTCTCCAGGAATAATTTGAAAATAATTCTCCTCAAATGAAAAAATTGATCCAATTATCGTTCTACTTAAAAACTTTTGTAGACTCTTACTTGCTCTTAGAATAAAACCACAAGATTTCACTGTGTTGTCCAAGGCAAGTTCAGTCTCTTCTCGCTCTGTTTTTTCCTTCTTTAGCAGTTTCCAGCCATAATGGCCTGAAAATTCTTCAACGACAAAGATCATGCCCTGGTCAGAGTATTCACACACATTACTATCTTAGCCTGCGGTGTCTCTGCCCACTTTGTGTCACACCGTTGTCTCTGCTGGAATATTAGTTTCCTAGAAATCTTTCTCATGACCTCCCCTCTGTCTGATATCCCATATAGAAACCTAATCAATTATCGTACTATGCGTGTTGATTTTGTTTTGTTACTTTTCTTAATTTGAGATGGTACATTTGTTTTGTAATTATTGTTTAATTCTTATCTCTTTCACTAACAAATAAGCTTCATACCTATTTTGGTCAGCTATCTATGTTGGCCATTAGTTTGGAACAGTGCCTAACAAATAGACAGTGAAATTATTTGTTGAATAAATGAATGAGACCTATTTTAAAATTCAAACAAAGTGAAATGATGAATTGTCTGGGTCTTTCTTATTGGAACTGAAACCCGTAATTGTTAAAAATCTGAAGAAGAGGTGATCAAGGAATGGTTGGTGTGACATAAAATCTTTCAGTAATAACAGAAATGGAAAGATTGCCCCATAAGGATTGAGTTGTTAAATTAGCAGAATACAGAGGGGTTTTCTCCGATCATCTGCTCATAAAGTAGTAAACATTAAACAATGAAATTGCTTCTGAGATGCAGAAAAAAAGCAGGTCCTCATAACCTTCCAAAATTAAACAAAATAAAGATAAGAGAGGAAAGGGCCAAAGAAAAACAACAGTAACTTAAGGTGGTGCTGCTAAGGAGAAGAAGGAATTAGCTGAAGACACTACCATGTGGAGAATGGGGAAAGCGGAATAGAAAATAGAACTCGTGCATCATGAACTAAATTATTGAATAGCACATGCCATAATGGCTGGGGCCATCAAAGGAAGGAAAGTTTGTGGAGAAATTCTTTGAAAAGATAGCAGAATAAAGCAGAAGAGACTAGATTTGGAGTCAGAACAACTGTCAGTGTACTTGACAGTTGATCTCACGTGTGACCCTAGTAGATCATGGTGCATTCCATGCTCATAGAAAGCATGAGGGTGTGAAGATTAATCTAAGCTTTAGACTTTATGTCTGGCATTTCCTGTCCTGATAGTCTAGAGAAAATTGAGTAAATAAAAACAGAGTCTCCGACCAAAAGCTATTTATTTTAGACAAATATGAAGTTCTAGGCTGTAAACTTTTGCAAGGCAAAACACAAAGCCCTGGACTTCTTTCTTTCCTACTTTAGTGATGCTCTCTGCTTGTTTTTGTATCATGTCACTGCTCTGGAAAATGAACTGTGGGAAGTCTGATGAAAATTTTGCAATACTAATAAAAATATGTGTATTCAAATACACTCCTGTCTTTCTACAAGGCTATATTGCATTTATTATTGCTGTTAAGAATTTCTGTGAAGTCCGATTTAGTGGCTGGTTGAGAATGGCTCTTATACCCATTACTAGCATGCAGTCAGAGGCGTTTGCCCGTATTTTATCCTTTGCTTTACCAAAATTAATACTACTATTTTTGAATGAAGGGAAGTTGTGTCAGAGGGGCAGGATTATTGGACCTTTGCAACCACTTTGCACTGGTGAGAAGATCTCACATCTTGCGTATTCACCATCCTTTCCACTCATCCTGCCTGGCTCAGAACTGTAATATGTCTCACGGAGGTTATGTTAGCTATAGTCTAACTAATCTTCACCTCAAAGTGAAACCTGTCCTTTCGCTGCTACAGTGCATTTTCTTAATAATCCAGTTGCTCAATCCCTGGCATAAAATCCCACAAAGATGAAGATGAATTTCTTTTGCATGATCCGGACCGACCAGATTATACTTTTCATCCATATTTGCCATTCTATTTCCGTTTCCGTTTACCTTTGCTCATGCTTTTTCTTTAATCTGACAGGTGTCTCTGCCTAGCAAACTCTCACTTGTCCTCTAAACTCCAACCCAGCTCTGCCTTGCTCTCTGTAACCTTCGCTGATACTATGCTTCCCTCTTTCCCACACCAACAACAGCTGTTTTCTTCCTGTGCTCTCAAGGTACCCGTACACTTCATATACTTCACTGACTGCTTTCGGCACCTTCTGTGGATTACTGCACTGGAAAGTATGTCTCTAAAAGGTAGATGGGTTTGAAATTCTGCTGCCCTGCACAGTGTCCAGTGCAGAGGTGGCCTGCAACAAGTGTTGGTTGAATTCTTCCGAATTCAACTGATAGGAATCGAACTGAATGGTAGTAGGTAGGTGTGACTATTGAATATAAAAGATGGAGAGGCCTTTTAAATTCTGGAGGATGATGGCAATGTGCTCTTTTGACTTCACGGGGGAACAGAAGACCACCCTGTCTTTTCTCTCGAGAATAGTCTCTGCACGGTAGCCACCCGGATGCCAATAGGCACAACTCCCTCCTTTCCTGTGTGAAGATAAATTGGATCTACCAGAAGCAAGTGGCTGGGGAAGATGACAGGCAAAGCGTCCACAAGCAGAGAAAGCTATTTTCTGACAATGTTATTTTTCCCGCATGTTCCCCAGTAGAAACTTGTGGCTTAGAAAACTCTGCAGGTGAAATTTTCTGTGATGAAATTTTTATGAACTTTCAGAAATAATGGGAATTAAGAAAAATAAGGGGCATACAAACACACAGGTATAGAAATGTAGGAATGTGAAGCAATGTTAGATTCCCCCCATCCTTTCTTAAGGACTAGCCCTTAAAATTAGATTAAATTCTTTCTGATTTCTTCCTATTTGTTTCTTCTGCTGTAGGGGACACGATAGTGGCAGTAGTAATGCATTATGTCTTCGGTTGTTATATTTTTGTTCTTTGGTTTTTATGTTTGTTCATGTATTTATTTTGCTACTTTTGGTTTCTTTTTAAGATTCTTACTCAGAGACATTTATCAAGACTTCCGTGGAACTTAAAAGAGGGTTTGAAAAAATCTCACTGACTTGTCAACATCCAAGTCCAGGAACAAGAGAGTTCTCAAGAAACAAGAATACAGTGTGAACTGTTGTCAGTTACTGGTTTGGGAGGCAAGAAAGCAAAAGTGTAAGCCTGATTCTCGGACTAATTTAGTCTGCCACTGTTTGCAAATTACTTTGAATACCAATGGGGACCCCGAGTTTCTACACTTACAAATGAGGTTAGTGATGTAGATTGTTGGTTTTCAACACGTGTTATGAAATTTTCTGAGATGTCCCATTGTTACTGCTAGGGACTGCTAGCATTGTTACTGCTCATACAAAGGAGGTGACCACACACAGAAAGAGCATTTCTCCACTAGCAGCTCTCGCTTCAACCACTGCAGAGTTTTCTTCGTATCTTTTTCTTATTGAGTTTTGCTAAGATCTCTTTGGACAAAACTGTATCTTTGAAATCTCTATGTACATGTCTAATAGGTAATTGAATTCAAATCTGAACTTGGATCCTTATTCCAATTCAGCTTTTTCCAAATCTCAGTTTATGGGAATGCCATACATCTAACTGCTCAGACAAGCCTACAAAACAATCTTGTTTCTCTTTTCTTCTCACTGCCCACATCAAAATTTTCAGGACAGCATGCCAGCTCTATCTTCAGAATACATCCCAAATGACACTATGCTTTAGTGTCTCCATGGAGGCTGCCACCATTATCTCTCATGTGGATTTTGTGAATAGCCTCTTTCCTGCTTTACCTCTGAGCCCTGTAGTCTCCTTTACACAGCAGCAAGAAATATGCTTGTAAAATCTAAGTCAAAACCTAGACAGCTGTGTTGCAGGCCGATGGGTCCCACTACACTGACTTTCCTCCTGTCTCCTCCATCATTCTGCTCCCACAGCGCTGATCTCCAGTTGTCCTTTCCTGTCTCTTCTGCCTTCAAGACTCCGCTGCCTGGGATGACCCCACACAGCAAACAACTGGCCCTTCAGTTCTTTAGATTTTAGTAACATTTTCCTTGTTAACATTTCATTGTTTCCATGAGGCCTGTTTTCACTGCTGTATTTTAACTTCAACACAGAACCTGCTTCAGTATGGTCTTGTCCCTCTTATTCTACACTTTTTGGCTTTATCTGTCATCTGTTATTATTTTACATATTTTACTTTTTGGGTTTTATTTATTATTCATCTACATTTGCCTACCTTTTCACACAGATATATTTTAAGGAACTAAAATAATGCTTCCAACAAATTAGGTTTTCAATTAACAACTGTTAAGTTAATTCTGTGGACCACAGGCCTACTCACTTGAAAGGGCAGCCTAGCTCTTTGTAGAACAGTCAACCTCAAAACAAGTTTTTTCATGTTTTGCTTAAATCACACCTTGCTTAGACCATCTCGTACTCTACAAGTCGATGATAAATCCCCTGGCTGCCTGCATTTTAACAAACATTATTCATGGAATGATTTCAACATGCCCCTGGCCTTCTTTCTTGCTTCTTGCTGTTGTGGTGTTCAGAAAACTGGGAGAAATTACCTAGACTTGGGCATCACTGCCATATTTAGATATTTTGACCAAACAGTGCCTCTGATTGAGAGCTGATTTAGCAGGATGAACTTGTCAGCTAGAAGATTGCCTCCAGCTTGGGGCCTCTGGAAGCGAGTGCAGCTTGGCTTAACCAGTTTTTAGGATGCCAGAGTCGATTAGCTTCTCCACCGCCTGGAAGATGGCAACCTCTCCCTCTAGGCTGACTCAGAAGCAGAATTTCCCCAAGGGAAATGTGCTTCTCTCTTCTTACATGGAATCATTAAACCCATGCCTGGAAACATCTCTGTGTGCTTTAGCAAAAACAAGCATTTAGCCACAGACACTAAGAATGCAAGATCTCTGAACTCCCCCAGCCCTCCTCCCACATGGATGTGCTCCGATTTCCTTCCAACAACTGACCTTGTTTTTTAAATTTGTCTTTATATAGTATGCTGGAAATAAATTTCACTATTTTTCTTTCTGGATGAGAAAATGGATAATATGGTTAGAAAACAAGGGGACTGAAACAGTGTAACTCTGGGGAGAAATGGAATTGTTTTGTCTGCTCTTATCTGTCCTTTTTATCTCTTTCCTTCCTTTATTTTTTAATAACTTTAATTTTTGTCACATTGTCTCTTTCTGAGGATTTTTATCACACTACGCAGGAAAAAATTTGGAATTACAAGGGAGTGAAGTTAAAGTATCTCAAATTGTTTCTTTAACTTATTGATTATGATAAGTCACTCTACTTAAATAAGTCTTACTTTTCTTATCATCAAATTGTGGGTAATAAGAGTACTGATTAACCAGTTTTTAAGGAAGATGAAACAAGATAACAGAACATGTTTCCCTGGAGATATATGTACATATTTTTTTCCAATTTTTGTCCTATTCCCATGTGATTAAAACATAGAAAAAGACATTCTTCTCTTTTTGCTGTTGTTGAAGTTGCTCCCCCCGGTAGGTATGAAGCGCTAAGATTTCAGAGGTTTGTTCTATTCAATACTCTACCTCCAATGCCCAGGAGAGGACTAGGCTAGTGTAGGAGCTGGTGAATGTGAAAGATGAATGAGTGATCTGTTGAGAATTTCTCTTTAGTTTGTCTTGTGAGTTTGGTTAAAACAGCACTTTTTAGAAAACTTTAAGAGATTTTTAAGAAACGTACACCAATTTGCAATCTCTTTGGATTTTCTCCCTCTATCATTTCCCTTTTCTTTATGTCTTGATAGATTTCTAGATATAATTGCTCTGCCACAACTCTAAAGGAGGAATAAAGCAGACTGAGAACTGTGTAGTATTTTCTCCTGATACACCTTACTCAAGTGGCATCAGTGGCATGCCTTTATTTTTAGGGCCTACAATGGGAAAGAGAGAGGCACTGGTCAAAGTCAGGCAGACTGGGTATAATTACATCAGTCTGGAGACATTTGTTTATGTGGATGGAATGGAAAGCGCTGACATTTTTCATTTCTAGCCTTGAAGACGCAGGAGGGTCCCCATCAAATACCAGAAAGTGCTCCTGGAGCACAGAGAATTCCATTGGTTCTGAAAACAGTTGAGAAGTGACAAAAGCTTGAGATGAATTTTTTGTTAAAATGTCAAACCTCAGGTTTGGTACAAATGGCACAAAAATTGGAAGGGGAACACATTAGCTATGGTACAAAGTCGTAGCATGTGTGGAAGCAGGAGAGGCAGCTTTCATCCCGAGGACTGTCTCAGAGTCCCCTCTTCCCACAACACTTCTTTTTTTATTTTATTTTTATTTTTATTATTTTTAACCAAGAACATGTATTGGTACAATGTACTTATAATGATCACATTCATCACATTTATTTTGTAGCTATACATGTTGCATCTTGGTTTCCCCTCTTCCTCGCCCCTCCTCTCTGTTCCCTCCATCCCTATTTACAGCAGGTTTATTCACATTTCTCCCTGAATTCCCTTTCCCCTTTCTTTCTTTTTTCCCCTTCCTACTTTCCCTCCTTCTCTCTTTCTAGTGCTCCTCTCCTTTGTATATTAACTTCCTATTATATTATATCTATTACACCTCTTTGTCCTTATTTACAGTTATGGTTTCTCATATCAGAGAAACAATTCGATGTGTACTCATGAGTGTCTGATTTATTTCACTTAGTAATATGTTCTCAAGGAACATCCATTTACATACAAATGACTCTAGTTTATCCTTTTTTATGGCAGTGTAGTACTCCACTGTGTAGAAAAAACACATTTTCTTTAGCCATTCATTGGTTGTTGGGCATTCAGGCTGTTTCCAAGACTTAACAAATGGTGCTGGAAAAATTGGCTAACCACATGTCGAAAACTAAAACTAGATCCAAGTCTCTCACCATGTACTAAAGTAAAGTCAAAGTGGATCAAAGATCTAAACATTAAAACAGAAACACTAAATTTACTGGAGAATAGAATAGGAAGAACCCTCGAAGACATAGGGGTAGGGAAAAAATTTATGAACAGAACCCAGACTGCATGGGAAACAATACAACGAATCAGTGCTTGGGACCACATGCTATTAAAAAGCTTTTGCACAGCAAAAGAAATCATCAATAGAGCAGGGCGAAAAAGCACATACTGGGAAAAAATTTTTACTAGCTATCCATCAGAGAAAGGTCTAACATCTAGAATGTACAAAGAACTCAAAAAAAAAAAAAACTCAAACCTCCCAAATTTAAAGACCCAATCCAAAAATGGGAAACTGAAATGAATAAACATTTCTCAGATGAAGAAATTAAAATGGCAAATAAATATATGAAAAAGTGTTCAACATCACTAGTCATTCGAGAGATGCAAATCAAAACAACGTTAAGATTCCATCTGACTCCAGAAAGAATCGCGTCTATGAAAAAATCAACCAATAACAAATGCTGGCGGGGCTGTAGGGAAAAAGGAACCCTCCTCCACTGTTGGTGGGAATGTAGACTGGTTCAGCCACTGTGGAAATCAATATGGAGATTCCTCAAAAAACTAGAACTAGAGGTTCCATTTGATCCAGCTATTCCCCTACTGGGAATCTTCCCAGAAGAATTGGAATCATCATGCCACAAGGATGTGTGCCCACACCACTTCTTGTTGGCCTTGTTTCTTTGTATGTGGGAAGCAGAGGGTCACTTCTAGCTCCACAGAATTAGTGGAAATAGCTTGGACGACACGGTGGGCAGACTTATAAAGTGATCCTGAACGATCCCCAGGTTCCTGGAAGTGAGGGTGGGCTACACCGAGTGGCTTCCTTCTAACAAATTCAATCTGAGACAAGCGGTAGGCTGTTACTTCTGAGATTAAGTGGTAAGAGATTTTGACTTTGCATATAAAGCGTTTCTCTGTCTCCTCTTGCTTGCTCTGATGAAGAATACTGCCACATGTGATTTGCCCCACGGAGGCTCATAACAGGGCACGGAGAGTGGTCTCCCATCAGCAGTTTGTGGCTCTGAACAAATTCTATTGGCTCTGAAAAGAGGCCACAGACCAATTGCAAAGTCCATATGAATGAGCACCTTCCCTGGTTGATAGCTGAAATGACTGTCGCCCCCTTCCACACACCATAACACCTTGATCACAAACTGTGGGACCCCTAAACAGAGGTCTCAGGCAAGCTGTGCTTGACTCCTGACCCACCGTGATTATGATATAACTTGCTATTGTTTTAAAACACTGAGTTTGGAATAATTTGCTACTCATGTGGACTTGCTTGAGGTGATTAATGAGCTCTCAATTTTCGCAAATCTCTTTTTTATTTAAAAAGGCAAATAGGAACAATTTTATGTGGAAAATACTTTTCTAGCTTTCTGAAATGCAGTTGCTAAGAGAGAGAGTGGAAAAAATATTTAGCTTTGGGTCTCACTTCCATCACTTTGGTATAATGAGAAGCTCTTTGTTCTTAGTGTCTTCTGCAGAGCTCCTAAAACCCTTGGATTTTCCGAACAGGCAGGAGTGATAGCAGCACCATTCATTATTCAGAGCAACCTCCTTCTAACCCCTGAGTTTATGCTAATGGGATGGCTTTGGGTGGGTTTCTAAATGCTACATTGCTTCAGGATGGGTTGGCTAGTAGCCAGAAAGACCAGCCTGAATTAGAATGTTGGAACATGTCAGCTTCATCCTTAGACCTCCAAGGACAGGAGAATGCCTGGAAATTGAGTAAATCACCACTGGGCAACAAGTTAATCAGTCAAGTCTCTATAAAAGATCTCTAAAAATACTGCTGAGCAACTGGGTCCAAGCTTCTGAGTTGGCAAACACATGGCAGTGCCAAGCAGGTGGCCCAGATGGAGCCAGTGTGGATGTTCTGAGTCCCTTCTCTCATATCTTGCCCTGTGCATCTCTTCCTTCTGGCAGTTTCTGAATTGTAGCCCCTGTAATACATTTGTATCAGTAAGAATTCTGTGAATCATTTTACTGAATTAGTGGGTATGAGTGGGTAGTAGGACCTCAATTTGTAGTTGGCCAGTCAGTAGTGTGGGGAGCCTGGACACCCTGTCTGCAGCTGGTGTCTAAAGTAAGGGTGTCCCCCCTCAATATGTGGGGTCTGGGCTAACTCTGAGGGGTTAGTGCTGAAACTACTGAAGTGCTGGGAACCTGCTTGGTGTCAGAGAAGTGGAGAATTGGTTGTTGGTGTTGGAAATGGCATGATATATTTGGTATCACAGAAGAAGAAAATCTGAGCTACTTACTCTGTAGACCTGGGAAAAGCACAAAATTGTTCTGAACTTCAGTTTCCTAAATTTGAAGTGTGCATAATGCCTATTTTTTAAATGAACATAGCATACAATTTAGACACACACACACACATACACAGAAATCCCAGTTCGACTTAAACGGTTGATCGATAAATCATAGCCACATTTAGTTTTGTTTTTATCATTTTCATTATTTTCTTTGTCAAGTGTGCTTTTCATTTTCTTTTATTTACTGAGGGACTTTGTTTTATTACCAATAAAGTGATTATATAATCAGAAAATATTTCTAAAATCCCTTTGCACTATTTTCTTTTTTCTGGTAAATGATTTAGCAAGCAATAATTAAATATTAGGAGCTGAATCATAGATAAGTTACCTAGATTTGGTAGTGTTTTGTAAATAAGGTTAATGAGTCCAGGGAGAAGTAGAAACTATTGATTTTCCATCATATTCCTGTAGCAATCTGGGAAGGTGAACATATTATTTATTGAAAATTTATGAATATAAATAGTGATTGCTGAAGACTTCCCACCCTCCCCTATAGAAAAAAAAAATATATACTACCATCTCCCGCATTTTCTATCACCAGTGTCTCACCTATCCCCATGGACTTTTTTCTATGTCTAGATAAGCTCAACATAGTCACACTCAAAAAAACCCAGATGATTTGCTTCATTTCAGACCTGCCATCTTTGACTTTTGCATAGTCGTCTCCAATTGTGCAGGTGGAATTACTGAAATTCTGCACAGATTTGGGTGATCAACGAGGATGTGGCTCATGCCTTTGTCGCCAGACCCTTGAGTTGCAGTGATCCTCACAGACTTGCTGAGCCCCAGCATGGGAGATTGTAATATATATATTTATAATTCTTTTAAGAATGAGTTTTATCATGCATCTTGAAGGTATTTTGTTCCATGGAAAGTGTCCTAAGGGTTCACCCTGAGTCAGTAACAAGATATGGAGGAAAGCACTGCATGGTTTTATGATTTAGATCTGAAACCTCCCCTCAAGCCCTCTCAACAGAGGTGGGGCTTGTGAACGGAGACTTGAGGCCTAGTTAGAGGCTAGCGGTGGGTAATTGAGAGCATGACTTGGATGATGATGTCTCCCTCCCCAGATCCTCCCTTCTCAATATGCTTCTGGGATGTTAGGACTGGAGTAGCTGTTCCCTTCCTGGGCCACTCCAACATTCAGTATCTGCCTTGAGGCCTGCCAAACATAGATAGCAACTTCTGAAACTGTGAGCCAAAATAAATCTCTCCTTGAAGTTGTAGGTGTTGGGTATCGTGTCTCAGCAATGAGAAAGTGACTAAGACAGATTGTGGTAGCAGAGAAGTGGTACCATTACTGTGAATATACCTGAATATGCAGCTCAGAAGCTTTTGTTACTGGTTTGTGGGAGGAGTTTGGAAAAGTTTGGAGAGATCAGATGGAGAAGCGCTGAAATACTGTAAACCATTCTTGATGGAAAATTCTGGTCAAAGCTCAGAAGATCAGAATGCTAATAGAAACACAGACAGTAAAGATGAAGCTCAGGGAGTTTGGGTTGGGAACAAGGATTCCATTGACAGTTGAACTGTGCATTATTCCGCGGCAGAAAATTTGTCTTCATTTTGCTCATGTCTTGAGACTTTGTGGGAGACTGTGATTAATGTCTATGGACTAATTGATTTGGCAAAAAATTTCAAACCAGTGCAATGTTGAGGTCGCAACATGAGTACTGTTGACAGCTTTTAGTTATACCTACTTTGAGAAGTAGGACCAAAAATAAAGGTGAATAATTTGAAAATTTTTTCTGGTGGCCAGAAAGGAAGACACTGTAAATCTGGAGTGTGTAAATTTGGGACCCGTAAAGTTTTGACCCTTTATTTCTGACCAAAGGATAGCTTTATTTCTGACCAAAAGTTCAGGATAGCTTTATTCTTGAGCAAAGCCAAGTACTTACTTGAGCAAAGATAATAAGGCAGATGTCCCAGAATTTCCTTTTGAATCAGAGTGGAAGCCTCACTAATCCTACTATTTCTGCACTCTACATGTTCATAAAATGAATCCCGTGTGGATAACATGAAGGCCTGCCCCTTGCTGGAGCAATAGCCAGGCCACTTGGGACCATAGATGCAGAAGGGAAATCTGCCTTATTGCCAGGTAGTATGCCTCTGAGAGGGTAGTGCATACTGTGAGAATGAAGCCAAAAGTGCAGAAGAGACCCCAGAAAACTGGAGAAGCCAGGAATGTGGAACATCTGCAGCAAGCAGCAAGCAGTGTGAGAAGCCACCTCAAGCATTAGACAGTTCCACCAAATTTCTTTGCAATTCATGTGTCATCACCACAACTTGCCCTATATCAGTGGTGGTGGGCCTATGGCATGCATGCAGCAGTGGACATGCAGAGCCCTCTCTGTTGGCATGTAAGCCAAGTCACCCCAGCACCAAGGATTGGATAACAGTTGTGTTTTCTAAACTAAAATCTCAGTGTTCAGGTTTATTTGCAATGTTGGCACTTTGCAACAAATAAGTGGGTTTTGGGTTAAAGTTTGGGCCCTGATTCTCTGAAAGCTTTGCCATTATTGCCCTAGATACTCTATATAAAACTATAGGATTTAATGTTTGCCTTATTGGGTTTCAGTCTTTCTTAGGTTCCTGTTCTTTCCATCCTCCTATTTCTTCCTTTTGGAATGGAATGTTTATGCTGCATCATTTTACGTCAACAGTATTTAACTTTCTTTTTGATTTTTACAGGGGCACACAACTGAGAGTTTGTCTTGATTCTCAGAAGACATTTTGGATTTGGAGTTTTCATCAATTCTGAAACTGTTAAGACTTTGATAACCCTTAGGGATGGGCTAAATGCATTTTTACTACAGAGTTGGAAATGAGTCTTTTGAGAGTCAGAGTTTGAATGTTGTGGTTTGGTTTTGGAATTCCCCCAAAGTCTTTTGTGTTCAAGGGTGGGCCTGTGGAAGTTAATTAGATTGCAGGGAAGATACAGCTGACTCACTGTTATGATTTTTGACCTGCTTAGAGATGGGTCATTTGGGGCGGGACCTGGATGAATATGTCTCCCTCCCCAGCTCCTACTTTCTCTCTCTGCTTCCTGGCCACCATGCTGTGAACAGCTTTCCTCTACCCAGACCCTCCCACCAGTGCATTTTCTGCCTTGAAGCTTGTAGACAATGCACTGAAATTTTTAAAATTTTTAGACAAAATAAATGTTTCGATTGCTGGTGTCAAATATTGTGTCTCATGATGAGAAAGGGATTAAGACACATGGTTTTTGGCGTTTTTTCAGATTTGGATTTGGATCATAGTTCTGTCAATTACTGGGAAATTTATTGACTATTCCCAGGCCTATGCTTCATCTATTAAATGAGCGAAATAATACTCATGTCATGAAATTTTTGAAGGGATGCCATTAGATGAGGTAAATAGTAACCCGTATTCCTAGACCCTTTATAGTGAGCTACTCTACTTTCTATTTCTTAGCATTAGTTGGGTAGGTTCATCTTAGGAAAAGGTCAGCACTAAAAAATAATTTCTTCCTGGCATCAGATGGCGTGCCATCATGGATATGTCTCTCCAAGTCCCTGTTCATCTAGAGTCAAGAGGACCAAGAGTTCCCAAAATAATGACCTGAGGACCAGGGATCAGAGCTTTGGGGCACTCTGAGGAGTATCCCAGGTCTCTCTCAGCCCCAGATACTTTTTCAATTTCTCATGGAGAAGTTTTCTAATCAATCTCATGTCCCCATGTATACTTACAATAAATCCCACTCACCCAAATGTTCTATTATTTTCATACTTTTGCCTCTGGGGGAAAAATGAGTAACTGCATGAATAATTCATTAAAAATAATTTAGGTCCTGCTATAGTTGAATCTGAAATGTCCCTCAAATATCTGTGTGTTACGTGCTTAGTCCCCATCTGGCCCTTGAAGAGGCTAGTGGGGCCCCACCACTTTCCCTTTCTTTCTTTCACTTGCTCACCATGAAGTGAATGGCTTACTTACTATAACACTCATTCTTGCCATGATGTACTGCCTTATAACTGGGCCAAAAGCAACAGGCCCCAAAATCATGGGCTGAATCCTCCAAAAGAAGGAGCCAAAATAAAGCTTTGTAAGATGATCGTCTTAGGTGTTTTGTTATAGTTATGGGAAGCTGACTAACAGGCATTGTGAAATTACTTACTACGTTGTGGGCATTACAGCAGCCAAAGAGGTAACAAGCAAACTTCGAAAAGTCCTCATCCTCAAGGTGCTCAACTTGGAATACAAAAAACAGACTTAGAACAGTTAATCAGGGTAATATGTGAAGAATAGAACAAGAGAAGTGTATTCAGTATATGGACACAAGAGGAGGGTCTGAGTAAGAATGAAACGACTAGTTATTCACCACCTACATGATTTGCACACAATCCTTAGCAGTAAGAATTACTACATTCCTTTCAGAGATGGGACAACTGGGAGCAAGAGCACAAGAGCATATTTCTACATGTAGAGGCTAGTCCAGAGAAAGACTCAGAAAAGCAGCCAGGTCAGTCAAAACTCAGTTTTCAGGCCACTGAGGACCTGTTTGTGGAATGGACTCTTACTACCCCACTTTACTGAGCCTTGTGTGTTTCCTCAATGGGGGCTTCTGTATCTGCCACCAGATCCCAAAATGTCCATTCACATCCCTCAGAAAGGGTATGTAACATTGTTTCAAGCATCCCATTGTGAGTATTGTTGTTATGCTATATTTATGCCTTCTCTTGCCAACTATATTAAATTTGACACAATTACTGTGTGTGTTTATTCCTTTTCTAGTTCTGGTTGGGACAGAGGGGTTTTGTCTAATTAGTTTATATGTTAGAGCTCATACATCATTCTGGAGCTACCTAGAGACCCATTGATATTATAGGTACAATATAAATACTAGTCATTAATCATGATAAAACCTAAATAAACACTTAAGTAATGTGGAGTTATAACTAGGAGACTCTATAGAGAAATCTGAAATAATTCAAATCATGAAAGATTCCATTATTAGCAGCTGTTGGGCTGGTCCCAGTAATAGGTAGTACTTGGTTTATTTTTACACTCGCTGTCCTTCTACAAGACTCTATTTTGACAGGCAAAAGCAATTAAAGTCACTGTTTTGGAACTCAGTTCATCTTCTTCACTGTCTGTAAGTCTCATCTTCTCTCTCCAAACAATCTGTCACTAACACACACCACACAGTGCTCTGGACTTGAGCTGGACTCAGCAGAGCTGGAGAGAGAGAGAGAGAGAGACAGCAAGTGACAGCCAGAGACAGAGACAGAGAGACAGAGAGAGAGATACAGAGACAGAGAGACAATGAGAGAGACAGACAGACACAGAGAGAGACAGACACAGAGAGAAAGCATTTCTAGGAAAGCAGAAAACCCATCAAGGAGTGTAAGGCTTTGTAGTAGGACCCCAGAGAACACCTGTACTTTCTGATAGCTGAAGGGCAACTTAAGCCCAGTATAAGTGTGCACACATTCATGAGGCCCAAGATGGGCAGAAATGTAGAAACATGACTATTGGTCAAAGGAAGGAAGGGTATAACATAGTCAAAAAAGTCTGCTTCCAATTCCAAATAAGCGCTGCAAACCCAGGCAAGGCAGAAGGAAAGTAGTGACTCTGTGGCTACATCAGGGCTTTCTCTCAAGTTTATGAGCTAATATGTTGCAGTTTTAGAGACTACTTAGTCTGTAATGAGAAAAATATCTTCTAGATAGATGAATCACTTATTGGGCCACTGTTTTAGTCCGTGGCAAAGAGGATGGTCTGGATTAGGGTAGAAGAGGTGAAGGCAGGGATATGTGGTACTCTGAATATACCTTAAGGATAGAGCCACGGATACTAATTGATAGATTTTATACAGTGGGTGTAAGGAAGAAGAAAGAAAGAAGGTGACTTGTAGGTTTTATTTGGTTAATTAGACTGAGGGGGTCATAATCGAGATGGGAAATATAAGTGAAGGTTAGGGGTAAGAAAGAATCACAGAATAAATGTTGCCATATTAATAACACATTCCAGTAGTGCTATCAAGTAGGCAATTGGATGAATCAGTATGAAATTTGGAAAGGTAGTAGTAAAATAAATTTAGGATTATCAGCGTACCTGAGCCACAAGGCCTTCTCAGAAGACGAGGCGAATCTATAAGAGGGACCTCCAGGGAGCAATGAATAAGGGAGGAGAGTCCAGAGAGCAAGTGTCAAGAAAACTGAAAAGAGAAAGGGCCCATGACTGAATGATTAACTGTACAAATATCAAGTTTTTAATAGCTGCTGGCAACTGTGTCCCAATTTGTGGCTCTCAGCTTCAAATGGCCCCAAAGCACAATGGGCTGAGGATGAACTGAGGCAGCCTGAAGACCGTGAGTGGACTGAGGCAGCCTGAAGACCGTGGGTGTGCTGGGTGACATATCTGTTTATCAAAGTGTCTGTTCTCTCTTACTTTTCGCCTACCTTACCATCTTCCAACCTGTGACTTCTATTATCGCTACATTTTTAAAACACTGTAAAAGCAATAACAAATGAAAGTCAAGAAAAAAGCCCCTTAAAACTGTATCATGAAGCCAAGCATCTACTTTGTCTGTAATTAAATCTACCAGTAGCTATATGGAAAAGGACGCTGAAGAAGCCTGAGCACTGGACAGATTGTTCTGTGGCCAGAAGGAGGGAAGAAAAGCAGAAACACACACTGGTATGGGGTGGACAGTGTAGAACCAGGAAAGATATATAGACCAGGTACATTAGAAGGCAGTAAAGAGCAGAGGAACATAGATAGAAGTTGTGCTACTAGAGTTAACATTCTAGCAGATCTCAGCTTCCAACACAAGTGCTAATTAATTATTGTGCTTACAATGTCTTGCACAGGATTTGGAATATTATAGGCACTGGATATTTTTAAAATAAATTTATGCAGGTTTTGTCATGGTAAAAGGCATTTCATCTTCCACCTGAAAGGGATTTTAAAGACTATTTGTACAATTTCTTCTTCGATGATTATAGACAATAGGTCTCAGAAAAGAAACCTAACTTGTTCAATATGGTCTAGTGATACAGAAAGCAAATGAACTTTATAGGATTTGGCTTCAGCTGTGGTTTAGTTTGTGAATAACAAGATTTTCAGGGGTCATATGAATGTGACATATGACATTTGAAAAAGTGCCTCTTTAAATTTTGAAATGATATAATCCAAAATGAACATTCCACTTAATCCGACTTTCATGTTAAAGATCAGAAGTCTGAAGTGAAGGAGGCCAACAAAATATAGTTTGTTGATAAAAAAAAATAAGGATGAGGATGGGGATAAACTATTTTCTGTTATTATTCTATGTGAGAAGAGAATTAACACACAATTTCTTAAATATTACATCATTAAAAAGGAGTAAAGTGATAGAAAATGGAGATGGAAGGAAAGAAAGCTTTGTGGTCTTTGTTGTAAGTCTGGTGTGCCGTGAATGGAGCCCTTTGTCATAAGCTCCAACACAGTTCTCCACGCAGGCGTGCACACACCAACTTCATCTACCCTTGATATATACAAGCTACAAGCTGTTGGACTACTGAACATGTAAACTTTGAGATCTGACTTGGAAAACTGGAAAAAATGCTATCTACTGGTGAGAACTGACTGATAATCCATGTGAGCTCCTTTATTACTGCAGCACAGTTTTACTCTAGGAAACACTGTGAATAATGGCAAATAAGCAAAGAGGCAGTAGGAAGAGCCCAGGCACAGACTCGACCTCTCACAGCCTTGGTTCCCTGGCTCACTTCTCTTCTCATCTGTCATTGCATGTCTGTAAATGTCAGTCATTTTGGATGAAAAGTGGATCCAGTAATGACTACTTTCCAGACGTTCTGCAGGAACTGAGAAGCTATGAGAAAATAAATTAACGCTTGGGTTTTGGGGTGTCCGTAACTGACTTCTCTGTCACCTCCTTTGTGTTTCTCACTGATCTTAGTAACCCCTTTTGCCTAACTGATCACCCCACACCTTCTTCCCAACTGACCTCCCTCTTAGAATATCAGTCAAAACTTTCTCAAATATATTGAATAAAAACACTGTAAAATATTATTCCTCCCTTACGGTACTCATTTTAATGGGAATCCTTGAAAACCTAAAAGCCTTAAAAACCAAAATAAATCAATATTTAATGGTGGTATTTGCGGCACTGCAAGGGAGAAGGAGCTGAAAAAAAATTAGAATTTCACTGAATGCAACCAATTCATCTTATGGATGTGAAAATTTAAGATAGAGAGAGGATAATGACAGGTGTCGCCCAATAGCCTAAGGTCCACAACTCTTGCAAGAACTTAAATTATTACATTCAATAACAGAACACTCTGCTAACATGCTGTGTGATCTGAGAGAGGACGCAGCAGCACCCACCTTACCTCCAGCAACAGTCCTGTCTTTCTATCCAACACTCATGTCCAGCAGTAGGTGGATCAACTTCCTGGTCCCCAGGACCCAAAAGCAGTATTCTCTGCTGGGCTTCTCACCCTAGAGAACAGTGTAGTAATTTAAAACTTGGCAAGCATTGCCTAACCTGAAAAATACTCACAAATTGCCACTGATAAACAATTATGCATTATTGAAGGGCCATCTTATTATAAGAGGGGATGAATTGACTTTGTTTATTTTACCCCACTGAAAGGAAACATCCAAGCCTTAGAAATAGATGGAAAACATCTGAATGCAACAGGCCATTGTCAAGTTCCATAGATTTTCCTTATCTCGAGGTGGTTCACGTAGATGTCAGAGAAAAGATTGTCTTCATTCTAAGTATGGGCCCTATACATGAGCCAGGAATTTGGAGTTTAATTTCCAATGGAGAGAGAGAAAGGAAAAGATGACACAAACCCATCAATCAATGGTGGTCACCTGGGTCAAGAACACAGAATGTGTAAATACATGTGACCTATGAAATGATGTGATCTAACTTGACTTGAAACCATTCTTTCAACCCCCAGAGGTGAACAGCAGTCCTACCTTTCAAGGTATCGTCTCCCAGAACCTGGTTATTGCAAACCTTCAGGTGTTGAGGGAGATCAGTTTGATTGTCTTTTAAAATCACTGAGAGAGCTATTCTGGGTGACGAATTCTTTTAGAGGAGACCAATTCCAGACCAAAGAATGTGGGAAAGGCAAAGGAAAGAGTTTAGAGAATGAATTATCTGAAACTATCAGTTTGAGATAGACAGATGGGACAGAGTAGTATAATCTTGGAAGCAGCAAAATAATCTGGGACTATCACGTTTCAGACACACCAAGAAAAAAATAAATGAAAATCAGGAGAGAAAACTTTAATAAAATTGTCAAAGGACGATCAGAGATGAGGCGAACTAAAGGAGCCAAATTTTTAAAGAATGGAATTTGCATAAAAAGGGATTAAAAATTGAAAAAAAATTATAAAGTAAAAGATCAAATAAAGGTTACTGAAAAATAAATGAACATGGTGACAAGAGGGATTCTGCAAAGAACAATAAATACATTACAGATTATAAAAGTACTACGAGGAAAACATCAGAGAGAAACCTGAGAGTGAGCCAAATAAAAGAGAAAAATAATTTAAAGTTCAGCCCACAGAGGAACCAAGAAGATGGAAATAAGAAGGATAAAAGGAGTGAGTAAGTGACAGATATTAATACAATACACAGAGGCATGAAAACTATTCAAAGCATAAAGAGCGAAGGTGGTGACGGGTGTGACAGAAAATACATAGTGCACCTAGACAGAGCTTTGAAAATTGTTTTTATTTTAATCTACTGAGAAATCCTTTACTGTTGCTTTAAGTAGCATTGGCAAAATGCTAAAGGTATTATTAAAACTGTAATTAAGAGTTTGTTCATGCACAGAAACAGCTATTGCAGCATTAGAAAAGTCACTTCAGGGACACTTACATCACCACAAATATCTAGAGAGCCCACTCTGCCTGCTGCACATTTTAGCTACGTTATCTACCTCCCTGAAAAAAGGAATGTGGGATTTGGCATTCAAGTATCAAAGGAAAATGGCTTTGAACTTTTTCTTCATATATATGACTTACATTTCAGGATACTCGGGAAAACGGGACTGAGATCTAAGTATATTGCTGGGAACTATGTAGTGTTTTTCTTCTACTGCGCCTTTCTTACGACTCCAAGACGCAAGCCAAGTGAGAAAATACAAAGAATTGCCTGCTCTGCCACACACAGGTGTGCCTGTGTCTTAGTTGACTTCCTCACGACTTTAAGGAGGAAATGTTTATTCTGGTTCAGTCTGTGCCGGTTTCAGCCTTCAGTCAGCTGGCAGCTCAGCAGAGGACTGTGGCGGAGGAGAAGCGCTTCACGGCAGAGCAGCGGAAGCACACAGCAAACCAGGACACGCCCCCAGCGACCCCCCCTAGACCAAGCTCCACCTCTCAACATCTCATTTAACTATAAACTCAATGGTGGGCAAATCCATGTGTGAACATCACGCCCCCGGAATCTGGTCACCTCCCTGAGGCCCACCTATGAGTGCACGAGGCTGGGGGCGGGGCGGGCATCTACATATAAACCGTAACAGCTTGCCTCAGACACGTTGAGTGTGGACATCTATTTATCCGGGGCCTTCTACTTCGAAATTTTTAATACCAAAGAATACTATATTTGAAAGGGACTGAAAATATCATATCTTCATACTCTAATTCGTAGGTGGGGGAAGATTGAAACCAACACAGACAAAGTGATTTTCTTAATCCAAAGTGTGAAGTTCATGTATCAAAACCCCTGCACGGGTGTTCTTGGGGAAGCATGAGAGAACTTGTATTTAATTTAGATAGATTTTACCAACATTGTCTCTGAAAAACTTTATATGAGAGTAAAGGAATTAACATGAAAAATTGGGCAGCTGTAGAATACTTAGCTGTATAAAATGTCAAACATTTTATGGCATGAAGCCAGAGGTTTCTGCTTCCCAGTGCCTTCAGTGTCTCAGTAATATTTCACAGCATTCTTGGCAAAAGAAACTCGTAACAGATCAGTTTTTTGAGAAGACAGGGCTAAACAACTTAATAAATATTTTTCTTAATGAATTATTAACTGTCTAAAAATTAGTATTATAAAATGAAAGATTAAAAAATACTCTTATTTCATTCTTAGCCTCAGTGCTTGGGACTGGACGTGGGCACCTTCTGGGTACTATGCAGCTCCCCCAAACTGCAGTCAGGATGCATCTGTCGTATTCACTCCTGTCCACATTAGCTCATTCTACACTTCTTTTCTATCACAAATACCAGACCCACAATGTCACGAAGATGTGTGTCATCAAATGGAGTGCAGCAGGGCCTGGTGTGGGGCACCTCAGCGCAGGTTTGATACACACCTGAAAGCCTCTGCCTTGATTTAGAGTATTGGTATTTATTAAGAATGACAATCAGGAGAAGTTTAAACCCTGAACATTTTCTTTATATATTTCTTTATATAATATGTTATGCAAAACAAGAAAGCAAACAAACAAAGAAACAAAACAAAAATCCTTCTTGTCTCTATCCTGTAAGTTGCATAAGAATTTCCTACTTGACCAGCAGGGTTGTCTTTAAGACTCTTGTTAGTTCAGAACAGCAACAAACCTCTAAAGTCATCTAGTTAGATCCAAACTATTCAGTAGATATTCCTAATTTGTTTGCTTTTCTTCTTTTCTTGTTATTTTTTTTAATGAAAATCCAAAGCAGGAACCAAGAAAGCAAGCTATAAAGTGAATAACAATTTCATCTCAATCTTGCTTACTAATCTAATACATCTCTGCAATAGTGGTGCACCATTTGAGTAATTTCCCATCTCGTACCAACTTTGATCTTCACAGCATCCGTATGTGACATGCGGAGGCATCATTTATAATTGTATTTTACCTTCCAGGATTTTACAATACTTGTAATAAAGCATAAGTACATCATTTGATAAATCAAAAGGTTTTATTGAGTACCTTCCCTCCATCCAGCATTATATCAAAAACAGTAGCTTTCGGGAAAAGCATAAAACATGCTTTCTCCCCAAAGAAAACTTTATACTCATTGTTAGAAAACTGAACACACATAAAAGAATTAGTGAGTCATCACGAAAAGCATAGCAACAATAGCATTATAAAACAATTAAAGAATGGAACAAACTAAAAATCTGGCAGCTGTGCATCACTGACAATCAACCTGAAGTTAGTTCAAGCGAGGAGATCAGTGTAGGTGCAGCAGTCCGGAAACTCAATGCTCCTTAGCAAGGTCAGGACAGACGATCAAGGACACTCCAAGTTCACTTACCTAACTTATGCTTGATATAACTGGAAGGGCTAAGATGAAGATTAAGTGTCGGTTTTTATTTTTGGTTTTGATATTGTTCTAGGTAGTAATATAATGCAGTGGACAAAGCTGCTTGTTACATTATCAGTCTTCATATTAAAGTCACAAAGCTCTAACTGCAAGCAAATAGAATCAAATAGGTGAATCCTTCCAAGTTATCCACTAAAAATTTGTCCAGCACTAACATGGCTAAAATGGAGCAGGGTTTTCTACTATGGAAAATGGACAAATACACAAGAAAAGTGATTAAAAGAAAAAAAATCTGGAATTGTACTTTATTCTAGTTAAATTGAGGAAAAGTAGCACATCTGAAAGATCAGGGATTAGTAACAGAACAGACAACAAAGTAGTGTACGAATACCTGCAGACCCAACCTGGATCAGCCCTGGGCAGGAAAGTAGACGCAGTAACTGAGGAGTGTGTGAGAGAACAGACTGGCTGATTAGGGCAGGGCTACGATGTCTTCAGGCAAACAATGTAGTCATTGCAAAAGATACCGTACTCTCTTTGAATATTCTAAAAAGAATGGGTATCTTTTTCCTCATCTCCTGAAACTCATATGTTTCTGTTTTTACTTCACTTCTTGCTTTGTTTTGCTTTGCTCTGACACGTAGCCCAGGCTGGCCTCCAACTGGCAGCATCCCTTGGGCCTTAGCCTCCTGAGGGCTGGAGTAACAGGTATGCAGCACTAAGTCTGGCTCCCACGCACCTCCTCTTATTCAACACTTTCTTCCTTGGCCATATACCATCCACTCCTACATCCTCAGCTCTATCTAAAATCTAGGTCTAAATGAGACAAATGATAACTTTTACTTTTAACCTATATATGCTGGGATCTGAATATTTGACATCTCCATCTGGCACTTCAACTTCAATAAAACTACATTGACCATCCTTGTATTCTCTGTATCTGGCCCTCCCTGTGTACCTATGCAGTTCCAGTCTTGTGAATGGGGCATTACCCGCCCAGTCTCCCCATCTAAAATTTGGAATGTTTTCTGATTCCTGCTCCCTGGTTATGGCCCACCTAATCTATCTCCCATTATTTCTCCTGTTACCAGTTTAAATTCTTTCCTTTCTTTTTTCTTTCTTATATCTTTCCTTTTACCTTCCCACTCTCCTTTTCTCCTTTCTCTTCCTTCCTTTCTTGTTTTATGACAATGTTATTATTAAGAGATCTCTCTTCAAGTCTTCCTGACCTAGAAACACAATTTCTTTCTAACTCCCATCATAATGATGTTTTTTATTATTTGTTTAATGATAAACTATTCAAAAATATAATACTCCTATGTATTTAATAATATATGGTTCTTTTACTAGCAAATAATAACAAATGTTGACATTTTGTCATATTTCTTCCTATTCTTTTTCTCTTTTCTTTAAAACCGAAGTAAAGGAAAAATAATTTTTCTAAATCTCAAGTATGATTTGATTATTATCAAAAGCTGAAAGATAACGTGACAAACCCTTTCGCATAATGCACGTCTCCCTTGTGGTCTTCTTCCTCCCCAGCTCTTTAGCTGCTCTCATACTCCGCCCTCTTTCCCACTGAATGGACAGCAGGTCCTCCGTATAATACGTTCCTTTCGCTAGGAACGATTGCTCTTATGAGATTCAGCTTACTTTTCTGCATAGTAGATGGAGTAAGATCCATAAACGCCAAATCTTCCTAACTCCAAACCTAGTCCGCATGTTTAAATAGATTTTAGAATAAGCTGGGGCGATAAGAGTGATGGTGTGGCAGCAGACACTAATGAAAGAACGTACTTTATCCAGTGTGTGCATAAGAAAATCACATGAAATAAGTCATACAACCTCTCTGTCACCCTGGAACAAGAAATAGAGCTCAGGTGATCGAGGAGCGGCAACATGTACAATATGAGCAAGAGCACAAGCTTCCAAGTTAGACTTTCTGAATTCAGTTTTGATGCTACTTCTTCTCAGCCAGGCAAGATTGGGCAAATTATATCAACTCCTCCTCAGGATCCTCATGAACAGTGGAGTTCACAACAGGCCTATTATTTAATAATTAAATATCATTTATCAAACTGATGAGAAAAGCTGGCATAACGTGCCGTAAGTGACGGTAATAGCACTACCCCCTAAGAGCCAAAGATGAATGGGATGGTAACTCCGACGGTCACCCAATCTGACAAAACTCAAATCCTAAGCAACAAAAAAGGAAAAAAGTGCTCAGAGAGTTTTTAGAGAATCATGGTTTCCGAAGTAGAATGATAGAAATAAGGTTATATAATTATCATAAAATGAAACAAGAAAGAGAAGCACCGCAGGAACTCACTTTTTTTTTCCCAAATAAAGCTAAACTTGCACAAAGGCTGCTTTCAAAGTCATTCCCTGAAAGATAAGATCAAACAGAGACCTTCAGCTCAGTATTGATGATGGTGATAGTGAATGAAAGCTATAAAGACAATTTCATGAATTCTTCTTTCTCTTCTTTCCTGAGTACTTCTTTAGCTTTTAAAGAAAATGAGCCTTAAAATTAATAAATAAGCAAATGAACAAATAAAGAAATTCATAGATGAAAATAGAACATTATTGTCAGGGAGAATTGGAGTCCTGGGGAGTACAGTGTTTTCTTTGTGTGTTCTGAGTAAGATTCTGGTACCAAGACGTGAGACATGAAATAAGAGCAGTGAACTCTGAGAACACATGATGATTGGGAGAGGATGTATGTAGTAGTTACTTTCCTGGAATCAATGGTTTGCAAGACAGCAGATTTAATACAGGACATTTACAAGCTACAGCATTCACACACACAAGCCAAATGCAAGAAGAGTGCAGACTATCTATACACTGGAGACCCGAAAGATCCAATCAAGGCCTGGGAGCCCACAGCAATGACGCATGTACATCTGTGTCTGCATTAAAAGGCTGAAGAGAACTATACTGGAACCAGGATGCGATGTTCGCAGTGGAGATGAAGACCAGAGCTCCCCTGAAGCAAACAGCAGCCATCCTCAATGACAGCAAGGCCCCGAGCTCCTTCTGCGATGAGAACAGCCGAGTTCTCAGCCTCAATAGAGCTTCTCCTGGGAAACAGCTGTCTGCTCTCTTCAGCTCTCGTTCTCCTTTATGTTGTGCTGGCACCAGTCCTCAGGTGTGTCCTCTACGCCCAGAACCACCCAACTCAGTCCAGCTGGGCCTTACTGCTCAAGTAGCCCACGATAAATCCACCACAATGTACAACACAAATTTCCAGAAGTGAAGAAAGATTAAGACGGGTTTAGTAATCAAATTACTAAAAATGACTCAAAGACTTTGATGCTAGAGTTATCTATGAGAGATACTAGAATTATTTTGTGCACATCTAGAAAGATAAGCAGGATCTAAATAGATATTAGGTTATATCTGTAGAAGAAAACTACCTATGAGTAAGAAAGGAAGAGCCTGTTTTTCTTGGGTTAGATGTTAAATTTGGGGAACCGTTCCTTGCAGTGATTATCTGGAGGCCACTTAAAATAAAATTACTTACTATTAATTTGGGGAAAATTTAGAAAAGAGAAGACTCCAAAGAAAGAAAAGAAAGGCTCCAAAGACAAACTAATGATAAAGAGATGAAACGTTAATTGTCTTGATTTGACCAAATACACATGGTATCCATGTATTGAAATTTCACACTGTACCTTATAAATATGCACAATATGTATGTGTTAAAATTAAGAAAGACTTAAGGAGATAAAAATCTAGCCATCCTGATGTGATCGTTATGTGTTGTACTGATGTACTGAATAGTCATACACTACTGTATCCCATAAATATATATGGTTACTATAATAAAAATTATAAATAGACTATCCACACAGTGGGTGAATAGGCAACACAAAATTGTATGAAAAGGAATACTTGGATGAAATTATGATAGTCTTGCTACTTTGAAGATTATCCTAAAAATAATTCTGTATTATTTTAAATATGAGAACTGAATATTCATGGGAATCGATGATAAATCTCTCCCTCCCTCTTTCTTTGAACGTTTTTCTTTTTAATGTCTTCATTTGAGTGTAGTCCCATGCTACACAATTCACCCATACAAACTGAACAATTCAAGGATTCACTGATTTATACAAACTTTACCTCTGCACATTTTAGAATGCTTCCTCACATGGCCGGAACTCTATCAGTCAATAAGAGGAATATTCCCATCTTGACAATTTAAACTTTCTTCATCCATAACCATTGGGTATTTTTTATTTACTTAAAACTTCTTTAATTTCATTCAGCAGATTTTAGGGAGAAAATAACCACAGTTTTACAATTAATGTTATTTGTAGGTTTGTTCTTAGATTTTTTTTTCAGGTTAAAGGAGTTCTCTTTGATTATTATTTGAGTGCTTTGTTTTATTATGAAACAATGTTAAATATTTTTAATGTGTTTTGTGCCAACCAAGATTATCATGTGGCTATTTTTCATTTATTACCTTTGACTGGAGTGTTAATTAAGTGATCTGGGGAATAATAAACCAACCTTGCTTTACAGTTTTAAGGGTGGTAATTCTTTTCATATATTTCTGAATTTTGTTGAGAATTTTTGTATTAATATTTGTAAACCATACCCGTCTGCGGTTTTTTATCTTCTTGCGATATCTTTGTCTGGTGTAGATATCAAGTTTCATCTCTGGTCACTGTGCCACTTAATCTTACTTGTCAGCTTGACTGGATTTAGAGACCCCTGGACAGGTGACTGGACCGCAGGGGCACTAGACACACCAGTGGATGGATCCATGGACATTCACAACTGAAAGTATTTTTAGGAGATAGGCCCAGCTGGAAAAGGTGGATCACTGGAGCTTAATTTGTAGGCTATATTGCTCACTGGTGTTCTTCCCCCTGAGCTCTCCTTTCTGAGCAACATGAAATGAACAGCTTTCTTCCACCAGGCCCTTCTGACATGTTGTACAGCCACTCGTGGACTAAAACCTCTCGAACTATGAGCTCAAATAAACCTTTACTCCTTTAATTTGCAAGTGTCAGGTATTTTGTCTCAGCACTTGGAAACCTGACCAATACATGTATGTTCCTCCTCTACTGTTTAATCTCTAGCAATGCTCCTCCAAGTGACTCAGCTTTGGCTATATCCCCAGGGTTTCCATGTAAAGGCACATTCTAGCCAATCTTTGATTTCGACTTTGTGGGACCTTGAGTAACTAACCCCAAGACAAGTCCATGCAGATTTCTCAGCTCAAAGACTGTGAAATAATGAATAGGTTTGTTTAAGACACTGCATTTGTGGTCATTTCTTATGTATGAAGTAGAAAATTAATACAGTGGTTAATCAATACCAGTATCATTCTCTAATCTTGTCCTCAAGCTGTTTCCAGAAAACTCCTTCTAGAGGGAAAACCTGATTTTAATCATTTCTTGCTTCCCAGAAACCTTAGAAGAAAATTGAAATGATGCAAGACTGAAAGGCTTACCCAACCATGTCACCTCTGCTGAAATCATTTGTTTATTTTCGCTCTGTTAATAAACTGGACTCTTAGTCAATTCATCTCCATGTGATTGCACATGAAATATTCTTATCCTTTTGGTTTTAACTGCCTGTCCCTTATTCTCTAAGACTCAGTTCACCCATGACAGCTTCTTGCAATTTTCCATGATCTTTAAATTCACAATACCCACAGCCTTCTTTACACACTTACTTCACTGCACAGATTATTATATTCAGATATTTTTATTGATTGTCTATCAGTGCAATAAGACTAAGGAATTTCTATCTCTGTGTCTTAGTCACTACCATATAGACGTTCAATAGATTTCTATTGAATTTTAAATAGACAGTAATCAATAATTAATTGATTTTAATTATCACCTCAGCCTCCCATTGAGTCCTCAACATGTAAGTCAAGCAGCCTACTCAATATCTCACTCAAGTCTCTAAAGACTTAAACATATTATATCTCAAAACAACTATTCTGCCCTTCAGCCTGTTTTGTCACAAGACTTTTCCATCACAATAAATAGAAACATTCTTCTCTTTGTTGCTCGAGATAAAAACCTAAGCATTATTTTTAATGCCTTGCATTCTTATACATAAAATCATCTACCCTATCAGTATATCCTACTGGCAATAGTTTCAAAATATACCTTGACCACAGCTGTGGCAAATTTCCTCCCTCACACCATCTGTGTTCCTCTCTTGGAAAGCAGAAATTACTTCTGAGTTCCCTGCTACCTATCTTCAGTTTAACAACCTATTCCCAGAGTCATCTGTTTAAAACACTTGTCTTAGTTAGATTTGCTAGAGCCAATGGTCTTAAGAGAGCAGGTTTAATGGAAGGCATTTACAGATTACCATACTCACCCAGAAGCCAAATGCAGAAGGTGCCGAATGTCCATCTAGGCACTGGAGACCCAAAAGATCCAGTTGAGGCCTGGGAGCCCGCAGCACTGTCCCACGTACGCCCGTGTCTGCACATCATGGCAGGAGCCAGGATATCATGCTTGCAGCAGAGATGACAACCAGAGCTCCTCCAAAGCAACAGCAGCCATCCTCGACGATGGCAAAGCCCCGAGCTCCTTCCTCGACGAGGACAGCCAAGCCCCTTCCGGAAGAACCAGCCACAGCAGAGCTTCTCCTGGGAAACAGCCCACCAACTAGCTTCCGCTCCCACTCTGCCTTATGTTGCATCAGCAACAACCCTCAGGTGGATCTCGTACGCCCAGCATCACACCAACTCAGTCCAGCTGGACGTTCTGGCGCAAGTTGACCATATTAGGTCTACCACAACACTTATAAAACCATGTCATTCCACTGCTCAGAGTTTTAGAGTCCCTTCACACTGTACTTAAAGCGAAGTCTGAACTCTTTACTCGTGGCAGTTAGTAACTATATAATCCACTCTACACTTTCACTTCTTTGTGACTTTATCCTTTCTCTTTGCCCTTGCTTACTAAAGCCCAATGAAGTGTTCTCTGCATGCATCTTTGGGGCTTTATGTTCTCTCCACCTACAATGCTGTCTACTAGATCATTCCTTGGATGATTTAGCATATATGTCATGTCTTTGGAGATGCCTTCCTGATCACTTACTCCTAAAAAGCCCCGAGTCGCTCCATAATTCCATTTTATTCTCACCACATTGCCAATAGATTCAGTTTCTTGCTATTGACATGTAATTCCCAGCACACATGCACAATAAAATATCTGTCTTATGAAACAAATACTTAGATTATCTGTTTAACAATGTTTTATTTTTAAGAAAAAAGGCACAACATGGGCACTCAATACTGAAGTGAAATGATTACTATCATCAGTGTGAATGTGAGGTCCTTAAGTGTGATTGCACAATGCACAACCTGCTCAGCTATCCACAAGCAAGTGGCAGCCATCCGCAAGTAAACACAATAAAACACAGCTCTTCCTTATGACCACAATTTAATATTCATGAGAGTTATAGAACCAGGAAAGGTGAGTGAGAATTTTTATTTAAATCAATATGGTGAATATTACATGACATATCACCTTGGCAAGAGCTTTGATCACTCTTACATTAGAATTGTGGCAAATATTCTGTTTGCGAAAAAGCAGGGTGGAAAGTAAGTGGTTGATTTATTGAATAGGATAAAATAATTACACTAATTATTGTATTATAACTATTAATTGGTAACAGTCAAATGCTATAATGAAGATGTTCAGTACTTTTGGCCTGAAAACCAGAGGGCTGAAATTCATTGAGCAATCTATAAAAGAGACATAATAAGTATTTTTTTCTGAAAGCATACTTAGCTAATGCCGGCATAAGAAGAAACACGGCACTAAATTCAGTATGAATCACCCAAATCATATGACATAAATTCTAACTCGAAAACAAACTCTGAACTTGTTAATACAATTAAATTCTAATAGTCATAGGTAATAAAGATTGCCAAGAAAATTCATATTTGAAGAGTAGCTGTTCAGTAAATTAGAAGTTTCAGACTTCTTATTGGCATAGAAGTGGAAGGCTTTCATTGCAAAATATTCTGGAGACATCTGTCAGAAAAATATATTTAAACTTATTCATAAACTAATAATATTTTCTAGAAGGTGGCATTTCTGGATCTGGTGTCAGACCTCCAATTTCTGTCTTTGTACTTTTGTGTAAGGCAATTAATTCTATAAGCCTTAATTTCCACTATTATTTAACAGAAACAACAATTTGCCTTCTCATCATATATGACATTCTGGGTGCAAATGAAAACTATATGGCACAATATTATAAACTGCAATAGATTATTGAAAATAGCACGAATTTTATGTAACAGGAATATACCAATTGGCTATATATTGAGCACTCAAATGCACAGTAACACTCCAACCTAATTTTTTTAATTTGCATAGTTATATGTCTCTAACAGTCCAATAGAAATTAAACTAGATGACATGCTATGGTGGGCATACCTGTAATCCCAGCACACTCAGGAGGCTGAAGCCAGAGAATCACTGAGATTTCAAGGCTGGCCTATGCTACATAGTGAGACTGTGTCACAAAAAAAAAAAAAAAAAAAAAAAAAAAAAAAAATTAAACTGCATGGGAAATACAATATACTAATAATTAGTTTAAATCTGCGTATTTTCTCCTTTTACACCCCACAGACACTGAGACCTCGAGATCAAAGAGCAGCGTGAATTTCTACAGCTAGTTTAACACGCAGATCTCAAGTCTGCCGACTCCAGAACACTGTGTTTGAATCCCAGGAGGACCGCACGCCTGAAGCGTTCCTTCTTGCTCCTGAGCGGATCAGCAGCCATAAGGTTCTGTGTGTCCTTACGGCCTGTGTTTGTCCTCTCTCCATTTCCCCTCTGTGTGGCACTCCTGTTGCTTCATCTAAGCCCCAGAGGCCTAAGTATCAGCAGTTGCAGCTGGCGTGAGTAATTTCTGAAAGCATTTCAGGGCGAAAGGGGCTTCGTCCACCCACAATGCTATCATTATCAGTCATCGCAGCAAAATCAGAGCGCAGCCTCCTTCCAGCATGACAGCAGCTGAAAACTGCCGATAACCTCTTGATATGGATTTCTTGATTGTTAGCCTAGAATAAAATGTATATTGCTTTGATAAAAAATGCATGTGGGAAAGCTTCTTATTTGAAGGATTAAAAGTAAAATCTGGTTTTGTTCTAATTTCCTTCTGATCTATTCGAACAGCAGGAGTACATACTTGTTTTTACTATCACTCTGCTCAAAGCAATGGGATTTTGATATTAAACAAAAGAAGAGATTTACTTCAAATATCTAGGCTTAGGTCACAGAACCAGTGCTACACGGTGACATGGAAATTGGACGGTTACATGAGATGTAACGCTAGATATTTTTCCCTTAATTGACTCAGCGACTAGAGAAAGTTCATTTACTGTAATCGATATTACTTTACATCGTGCCTCAATCAAAAACTACTTTTCCATGGTCAATAGCAATTAGACAGATGGAAAGAAATGGCAGCATCAATGGTGATGGAACTCAACATTTATACCTGCCGTTCTAAAAAAAAAAAAAAGGTGAGAGAAACAGTAATTTCATTATATTGAATTTACAACCTTGCAGGGTGGACTTAAAATAAGCTTTGAAAATAAGTCAGAAATATCAGAGATCAGGAAGCTGAGATGAAAAATCTCTCTCAACCTTTCTTTCTAATGTCTTCTTGAGTTAACAAAAATCTAATAAGCAACAGTAAAACACTGAAGCTTGTGAAGAAGAACCATGAAGGAGACAAGTGGGATAGAAATTGCTACCTTGTATGAATTTTC